>PVIY010049075.1:0-16926 GCA_004026745.1 Myrmecophaga tridactyla | reverse complement strand
TTACTCAACAACCTTTTGAACTCTCGTTGGTACCTGTGATGTTCCAGGATACGAGGGGCACCTGGGTCCCTGGAGGCTAGGGATACTGCTCTCCCTGCACTGGACATGGCACCCCATGGATCTGGTGCCCCGCTCAGCCCCTATCTGCTCCCTTCCATGATCCCCTCCATGATTGGCTGCTTCTTCATGGTGGACCACAAGTACTTCAGAGACATCAGCCTGCTGCACCCCAGCATGGAGGTGTACAGCAAGAAAACATTGAGATGGGTATGAGGATGAGGGCGTGGGCATGCCTGAGCCCTTCCCAGAGTGGGCGTTGTGTGAGCCACTCGTGCCCTGACTGCACTGGTGCAGGGGCCACATGACACCAGCCCAGCAGAGGATGAGGCCAAACCTGATCAGTGTGAGGAGCTTTCATAGCAAGTCAACCAGGACTTGAGATACCTTTGGACTGAATGATTAAGGACAGGGCTCATCATTTGCAAGTTCTTTATTTTTCTACTCTCCCCTTACTGTGGAGATGGCAGAATATTCTGCAGGTTGGACCTGCTGCAGAGGGCTTGCAACTCTGTGGCCTGCAGCCCCACCCTGCATGCCCTATTGCATTGCCCATTCCTCTCAGCAGACCTCTGTATGCATGGGACACTGCTGAAGCACACATGGGCCCCCTTGATATTGTCAGTGTTGGCAAGGGGCTGACTCCTTGGGAAGGCCCCAGAGGCCCAGCTGGGCCAGAGACAGCCTGTTTGTGGAGGGGGAGGGCAGATCTCAACACCAAAAATTCACACCATCCCAAGATGAGCAAGTGGCCAGATATGTACCAACGGCATTTGCAGGTAGAGAGGATGTGGCATGCTTGAGAGTCTAGGGGAGATCCATGGCACAAGAGAGCCATTGCCATGGTGGGGTTATGGCAGGGGGGCAGGGGCATGGGCTGCTTGCTCTTGTGGCATGAGTTTCCCCAGCATGTGAGCAAGTAGGAACATGAGGGCCTGAATCAGGGGACCTGGAAATTCCCCATCCTCACAGGGCTCCCCTCTAGCCACTGAGGAAGCGGGGAAGAGCTGCAGTTGTGCTGGGGTCAGTGGAGGGGGACGAGGGTCCCAGAGAGTCCCCACCCCAGCCACCCTGCCATGGATGCTAGTCATGTGTGCTGGGCAGGATCCAGGGTGTTAGGATTCAGAGAAGGGCAGCCACACCCAGCAGAGCTTGGGGCATAGCTGTGGCCAGGACCTGCAGGGGCTTGGGGAGGCCAGGGGTCATGTGTTTCTGCTGCCCAGGACACAGTCAGGGTAGTATGCACCTCCTGAACTCCTGCCACACCCCAGGTGCTGTGCACCAATGTCTTGCTTCCTGCAGTGAAGACCCCAGGTAAAGGGGACCCAGTTTTACACCTGAGCACAGGGCCAGGAAAGGAGAAGTGGCTTTATTGAGGCTTCAGCCAAAATGAGCTTGAGTCCCTAACCAGTGAGCATTGCTGCCTTGCATGCCAAATGGGTTTCCCAGAAATAAGGGATTAGGATGCCACAGTCACTGGGTGAGACAGGAGAAGGTATGCCAGACCCTGCAAGAAGGTTCCAGGTGAGGTAATGCAAAGCTGGTCTGTTGACACTCACCACCCTGAAGGCAATTGACTTCCAGGAGGAACTAGACGCCCCAGGGACACCCAGTGTTTTCAGGGGAGGAAAACAGCATGGACAGATGACTGTCTTGGAGACATGGGTCTGAGCTGATGTTAGCCCATGTCTCGAGCCATGCCTAGGTCCATGCATGAGGCCACACCTGGGCCCATGTGTGGGGCCACATCTGGGGAACATACCTAGGAGTACCTGGTCAGGCAGACCCTTTGGGACTGTTCAGAGCTGATGCCCTGAGACCCTTAAAGGCTCTGAGCAGTTGGTGTGCATGAACAGCCCACACAGCCTCTCCAGATGGGGAGCCAGCTCTGGTGCTGGCATCATCCAGTGCAAGACCCCGAAGTCAGTATGAGCTTCCCTAGGCAAACAAACCTGGCATTAGAGGTGGGAAACCAGCAGGTAGACAGAGGTGTGAAAAATTCACATGTGAATTCTAGAAGGCATTCAAAAAAGAATTAGTACAAATTCTGCTCAAACTCTTCAAAAACATTGAAGAGGAGGGAAAGCTACCTAACTTATTCTATGAAGCCAACATGGCCTTAATATCAAATCCAGAAAAAGATACTACAAGAAAAGAAAATGAAAGACCAGTACCTTTCATGAATACAGTTGCAAAAATCTTCAACATAATACTTGCAAATCAAATCCAGTAGCACATTAAAACAATTATTCACCATGACCAAGTGGGATTTATTCCAGGTATGCAAGGCAGGTTCAACACAAGAAAATCAATTAATGTAATATCACCATATCAATAAGTCAAAGTGGGAGAACCTCATGATTATCTTGATTGATATGGAAAAGGCAATTGATGGAATTAAACATACTTTCTTGATGATAACACTTCAAAGGAAAAGAAGGGAACTTCCCCAACATGATAAAGGGAATATATGAAAAACCCACAGTTAATATCATCTTCAAAGGGGAAACACAAAGCTTTCCCTCTAAAATCAGGAACAAGCAAGGATACCCAGTGTCATCATTATTATTCAGCATTGTGCAGGAAATTCTAGCACAATCAAGTAAACAAGAAAAAATAAAATGCATCCAAATTGGATAGAAAATGATAAAACTCTCATCATTTCCAAGTGATACAATACTATATGTCAAAATTCCTGAAAAATCTACATCAAAGCTATTACAGCAAATAAATGAGCACAGCAAGTGGCAGGGTACAGAGAGCAACACTCAAAAATCTGTAGTGTTTTATAAACTAGTAATAAGCAATCAGAGGGAGAAATCAAGGGGAAAAAAGCCATTTACAAAATAGAAACCAAAAGAATCAAATATTTAGGAAAATTTAAGAAATGATGCAAAAGACCTATACCCAGAAAAGTACAAGAAATTGCTAAAAGAAATCATGAAAGACCAAAATTAATGGAAGGGCATGCCATGTTCAACATTGGATCACTAGATATAGTTAAGATATCAATTCTAACCAAATTGATCTATAGATTCAATGTGATACTAATTAACATTCCAACTTACTTTGCAGAAATAGAAAAGCCAATAACCAAATTCATTTGAAGGGCAGGGTGCCCCTAATAGTTAAAAATATCTTGAGAAAGAAAAATGAAGTGGGAGGTCTCACACTACCTGAGTTTAAAGCATGTTACAAAGCTACAGTGGACAAAACAGCATGGTACTGGCATAAAGATAGATATAGTGACCAATGGAATCAAATTAAGTGTTCAGAAATAGACCTTTTCAGCTATGGACAATTGATCTTTGATAGGACAGTCAAGCCAACCCACTTGGGACAGAGCAACCTCTTCAATAAATGGTCTTTGGAGAGCTGGATATTCACATGTAAAAGAATGAAAGAGGATCCATATCTCACATCCTAAACAAAAAATGTACTAAAAATGGGTCAAAAACCTAAACATTAGAGTTAAGAACATAAAACGTTTGGAAGAAAATATAGGGAAATATTTTATAAATCTTGTGATAGGAGGTGGTTTCCTAGACCTTACACCCAAAGCATAAATAATGAAAAAAAGAAATAGAGAAATGGGGTCTCCTCAAAATTAAAGACTTTTGTGCATCAAAGAACTTTGTATCAAAAGCAAAACGGTAGCCTATGCAATGGGAGACAATATTGGAAACCACATATAAGATATGGGTTTAAAATCCAGAATATATAAAGACAATTTACAACTCAACAACAAAAAAGTGAAATAATCCATTTAAAAATTGGCAAAAGACATGAGTATACACTTTCTGGAAGAGGAAATACAAATGGCTAAAAGGCACATTAAAAAGTTGTTCAACTTCATGGGCTATTAGGGAAATGCAAATCAAAACCACAATGTGATATCACCTCACACCCTCTAGAATGGCCAGTATTAAAAAAAAAACAGAAAATTACAAGTGCTGGAGAGGATGTGGAGAAAGAGATACACTTATTCTCTGTTGGTGAATGTAAGTGTTGTAACTGCTCTGGAAGGTAGTTTTATGGTCCCTCAGGAAGCTAAATATAGAATGGCCATATGATCCAGCAATCCCATTGCTAGGTATATATTCAGAGGAAATGAAGACAAAGACAGGAACACACATTCACACGCTCACGTTTATTGTAGCATTATTTTTGCCAAAAGTTGCAAATAGCCCAAATGTCCATGAATGGATGAGTGTGTAAACAAGCTGTAGTTTATACATATACTAATATTAGGCAGCTGTAAGACAGAATAAAGTCATGAAGCATGTAACAATGTGGACGAATGTTGAGGACATTATGCTGCGTGAAATTAGCTAGAAACCAAAGGACAAATACTGTATGGTCTTACTAATTAAAATTAATGAACAAACTTTGAGAGTTAAAGTTTGAGGATATGGGGTATCAGGAGATAGAAAGAGGGTAAAGATCAGGCATTTCATGCTAAAGAAGTATAGAATGTTCAATAGGATTGATTGTATAGATCCAGAAATGGATAGCACAATAATATCTCCTGGCAGCACGCGATATTGTTGATACAATGAAAAAAGATGAGTGTTAGTGTTGTTGGAAAAGGAAGGTTAGGAGCATGTATGATACAAGAAGGAAAGATGGAAGATAAAGACTTGACTGTAGAACTTCACAAACTTGTACATTGATGATGATGAAACGTACAAATATAAAAACACTTTTGCAGGAGGGAAAACACATGAATGTCAACATTAGCTGTTGAAAATGGGATGGTATACAGGGAAAAATACAATAAATGAAAGCTGGGATCTATAGTCAACAGTAACATTGTAATATGTTTCCATGGACTTCAGCAAAGGAATTATGCCAAAACAAAATGTCAAGGAGAAGGGGATATGGGGAAAGGGTATGGATTCTCTGCAGAAGAAGCAGAAATATCTTCATATAGAGATTATGGTAGTGAAGGCATGGCAATGCACTTAGGTTGGATTGTATGATCTGTGAATAAAACTCTTTTAAAATGAACAGAGAATTACTCCTAGAAATCAGAAGAATGAAATACAGAGAAGGCAGAGCTTTTTCCAAATTGCATCACTTGCAAGAAAACTTGGCCGAGGTTCAAACCCAAGACTGGAAGGCTCTGATGCCCCCAAGTTGCCCTCTACTCAGATTGCTACCACTGAAGCCACAAGGGCTCCACCCATGGGAGCCCTGCAAATGCAGCACCAAATGGGTGAGCTCCCCTGCCTGGAGGTGTCAGGCCATGGACTCAGGCACACTTCCCCACCACCACATTCCAGGTGTAAAGTATTGCAGATTGAGAAGACTTGGACAGGAGACATGTGGGTTAAACAGAAAATAGAGATGCTTTCCTTGACCTGAAGTAGCTGTCAGCCTCTAAATCTTCCCATTGCTGTACAAAAGAAGAGCCCTTGGATATAAAAGAATGCCCCCATTCCAAACAGAGGGCATCATGCCTCTTCAAAAAATATGAAAGTGATGGTGTCTGAGACCCTGAAAAGTCACATGCTGCTCTCTACTAAACCAACTTCAGGACAGAGCTCACCAGTGGAAAGTCTAAAGAAAGAGTTGGATACAGACTGGCCTCCTCTGGTGTGCAGGGTCATGGGTCCATGAGAACATGTGGAAGAAGATGATTTAGATGTTATTCTCTGCCCAAAGAGATGAAGCTTCAAAGGGGGCTGCCATGTGACAGCTGCAGTTAGCTCCCTGCACTTGGGAAGCCTGTTGGAGAAAGTCAATGATGAGCTTCATCTGCCTGGTGGATGCAGGATTGTAAGTGGGAAAATAACATCTGCCTGGACCTTTGAGAAGGATCACCATCTTACGGATAAGGACCTGTGGGACTTGAGAGACAGAGACTGTGAGAAGGACAACAAGGACAAGCATTTCAGGAAGGAATTTAGGGATAGTAAATGCGTCTTTGCTGAGCATAGAAGAAATGATTCCTATGCAAAGGAGCCACAACGGTTCTCAGCTGGACCTACAAGTAAATCAGAAACTAGTGAGCTGACTGGCTTTGATGATAAGACACTAGAAGAAGATCACAAAGGGAGTAAATGAGCAAGGCAACAGACAGCATCTTCAAAGGAAGGCATGGTTGAGTGGAATGGATGAGTGGCTGAAGGGGATGAGGTGGAGGTCATCCTGGCACAGGAGGCCACTGCTGATCAGGAATTGCCAAGGGATGCCATTTTGCCTCAGCAGTCCCAGGAGAGTTTGACTTTAATGAATTCTTTAACCTTGAAAAGGTGCCATGGTTGGCTTAGATGATAAAAGATATTTTGGGAGAAGGGTCAGTCTCTGCCATCCAGTTCAGTAGGTGGTTCTCTAACCTGAGCTGATCAGTAAGCTGGTCCAGCAGTCTTGGGTCAACACCACATGAAGAACTGGAGAGACTTGCAGGTCTTGAGCAAGCCATCCTCTCTCTTGTATAGAACTCAGGAAATTACTTTGCTCCTGTACCATTGAAAGACCATGCTGAAAATAAAGTGGCTACCTTAGAAATGCTACAGAAAGCTAAAGAGGTGTTAAAACCTCTTCCCTCCAGCCTTTCTGCAAATACAAGAAAACCTAAAGAAAACTTGCATTCAGGAGTTGTGCTTTCAGTGGAAGAGGTAGGAGTAGGGCTCAAGG
The DNA here is from genome assembly GCA_004026745.1 of Myrmecophaga tridactyla. Lineage (NCBI taxonomy): Eukaryota > Metazoa > Chordata > Mammalia > Pilosa > Myrmecophagidae > Myrmecophaga > Myrmecophaga tridactyla. Next base: position 10,227 of record PVIY010049075.1, on the reverse strand, counting down.
AATTGAAGGTGGACCAGCAAGTGAAGAATTCAACTCCCCTCATGGGAGAATACTCAGAGGAGACCCTGAACACTGTAACCAGAAATCTGCAGCTCAGAAAGGATGGAGATATGATTGCATTCAACAAGCTAGTGAGCACCATGAAGGCAAGTGGGACTTTGCCTTCACAGCCCAAAGTCAGCCAAAACCTTGAAAACCATTTGATGTCCCCTGCTGAGATCCAAAGCCAGCCTGTCCCTAAGAACATCGTGCAGGAACTTCTGGGCCCACCAGTCCAAAGACCTGCTACTTCCAATCTTCTGAGTGGCCTTATGGGGAGCTTGGAGCTAATAGCATCTTTACTAGGCCAAAGATCCCCTTCCCCTCCCTTTTCACAGGTATTTCAAATGCATGCAGCCTCAGCAGACTACCTTCACCCCAGAATACCATCAACAGTAGGTTTCTCCCCAGAGCCACATTAGGTGCTTGGAGATCCCTTCCAAGGCATGCACAAGCATTTGAGCCCTGCTGCAGTCCAGATAAGCCAGCTAGAGTTGCAACAGGTAGCTTTGGAGGGGCTGGCCTTTGCTGCATGTCCTTACAAAGCAGGTAGCAAAGTTCCACCAACCTGGTTTTGGCAAACCACAGGAGGACCAAGCAAGAGATGGATTCAGAAACAGGTGGCAGTGAGTGACCAAATCACCAGCACCTGTATACCAAGGGAATGCCTATTCTCCTGCCCCCTCTGCCTCCATCACAAGTAGGCTTTCTCCCTCCTTCATGCCTATCTCAGTGATTTGTAAGATGTATGAGAGCAAAGAATAAAGAAACAGCCAGTATCTGGACAAGGGACTCTTGGTGACAACAAAGAGGACACTCATAAGGCCAGTGAACATAACCCCCTGTCATACATCACTGTGCCCAGTTCTGATAGAGACTCTTCTCACACTATGAATCCTAAACTATCAACATTGCAGCAGTCTTCATGTTCCACCTCACTGTCCCAGACCAACCATTACACCAAAGAACATTATTAACCTAAAACAACTCAGAATACCCCCCACCTTGTCTTCCACAGTTCCAGGAACACCTTTTCTCTGCCCTGTCTGCCAAATTCCCTTTGTCCACCATGTACTGGTAATTTGGCCTGCTCACCAGTTTCATCCAGGCTTCGTCCAAAGGATGCTGACCCAGGGAGTACATCCACAGCATCTTCCACATTTGCTTCAAACTGATGTGCTTACTTCAGGGATGTACCTGACTCACTTACAGGGAATATATGGCCTGATCCTGGGTCAGCCCTTTTACTCTTTATCTCCTGCTAGTTATACTCTCCTAAACCCTCATCCTGGGATACTTCTGCATCTGGCTATGATGCCACAGTATCTATAGCACTCAGTTCTGCATCCTCCAAGCTCTGGTTCCCACGCAGCATCTGTCAGCATCTAGACAACCCCACTTAATGTACCCAGACAGTCAGGCATGCCCCATATGTAACCTCAGCTGGAGCACTGCACCAGCCAGTGGAGCAGTTCCCTGTGTGCCTTGCCAAATGGTTTGGCTCAGATGTCCTACAGCAGCCCCAGCCCTCTATGCCTGCGAAAGTCATCAGTGTAGATGAACTTGAATACCTACAGTGAGCAGGGCAGGTGTGCACTCCTACATCAGGCCTATGATGACAATCAAGTCAGGATTCACTCTGATTTCTCATCTCAAGTGGTTTACAGGCTTTTACTTTGGAGCACTCTGTGGCAAGTTGTTTGGGGGCCTTTAGAATGCCCATGCACCTGTTGTGGCCTGCATCATGATGGAAGAATCTCTTAACCAACCGAGTGGAACTACATGGTTTAAATCCAGGATTCACAGTCTTGTCAATCCTGGAAATAGTTTTTCTTTTTTTTTTGTAATATATGTTAATGAAACGTCAGTGTCTTCACTGAGAGGGAGCACCCAAGGGTTCTTCTGAGAAAATAAATGCATTTTATTTACGTACAGACTTGTGTTTAAACAACTTTTGTATATACATATAGGATATGGTTTTCTTTAGGATAGCTTTTTTGAACTTATACAGCTGTACATAAAAGTAGCTGGCATTACATTGTTTTACAGTCTATATATGCTAACCTGAAAGAAAAGTGGTTATAGCTACAAGGGAAATCTGACTAGGATAGTTGAACAACTATGCCCATGACTGCTTTTGGCCTTGAAATGAGTTAATGAAGGCAGAAGAGATTTCTTCCCCATTTCCCAGTCAATAAAATCAGAATGCCAGAAAATTATCCATTGTTTAAATAGGCTGGTTTAATTATTGGAGTAGATTTTTTTGAGGAGATCCCTGAGAGTCTGAGAATCCTCAGCCCAACCCCCTCCCTCCCTTCCTCCACCTTGAAACAGTGTTTGGATAGGTGGGCAGTGTGCTGCTGTATGTAGCAAATACTTTGGCGTATTAAAAGAGGCAGCCAGACATTTTGCAATAGATAGAATCAGTTATCATTTTTCAGAAGACTTCAATGAGCCACAAGTATACTATGGAGAAACACATTTTGCTAAGACATGAATCTAGCTTTATAACTCAATCATGACTCAAACCTATGTAGCTAACTTGCAGTTTAAAGGGATCCCATCAGTGAAAAGAAAATGCATTTTTTAAAAGTGACTGCTTTTACTTAAATTGAAGAAAGTCATCTCTTGCTAAAATGTTCAAACTTCCCCATCTTAATCTTAAGAACATGTCATACTATCTACATCTGATGCCATAAATATAACCTGCAAGGGGAAATGGTGCATTCTTAGTGAACGGTAATTGAAACCAAAAGGGTTTGCTGTCGTTCTTAGAATGTTCTAAAATGTGAAGGCAGTTGCTTGTGTTTGTGAACAAAAAATTTATTGTTTTTCACTGAAAAAACAAAAGTAGCTGTTGCTAGTTAAAAAAAAAATAAACAGAGAGCAATGGCAACTGCACAGGGGGGTGTAATGGGCGGAGCTGCACAGGCGCGTCAAATAGGTGCCCGCCAGGATGACTAAGGCCTGGCCCGTGCCGGCCTGTAAAGTGGCTCGCACAGGTCCTGCTGCCCAGGCTTTGCCCTTGCCTGCTGCTGCCATGGGTTAGGGACCACCAGCACCCTTCTCCAGCACGGCCACGGGGGCCTTCCTTGCACGCAGCGGGGCTCCATGGTGTCTCCAGCATGTTCCCTGCACTCGCGAGCTGGGCCGCGAGCACCATTTGGAGGCGCCCAGCTTCTGGACTTCCTGGGAGGCATTCAATGAGCACCCGGGGTCCATCCAGAGTGTGTCGCACATGCGAAACACTCGGGCCTGGGAGTATGAGGTGGCCAGGTCCAGCTTCCTGCAACTGCGGCCTGAGGCCCCATGGATGCCCCCAGAGTGGCCCGTAGCCCTGCACAAGAACTCGGCGATCTGCCCTCATTGAAGCAGCCACCGTCAGCTGAGGTCTTGCCTGCACGCGCCTCTCTGGACACTGGGCCTCACTCTCTACCAAGGAAATGCTGAAGCCAGAGGCCGAGCCCCGGGCCTACAAGCACCCCCTGAGGAAGTCCTCTTTGGATCCTGCAGGAGGACCACCCTGTGCAAAAGCCACATGTGCCAGGCCAAGTCTACCTGCACCTCGTGGCCCATGGCCCAGCAAGGCCTCAGCCATGCAGAGGCTCATCAACTACAGTGACTCCTTTGCCCGGGAGGTGGTGGCCGTGCACCCTGGCAACTGGGACAAGAACAGCTCCTTCTGAGGTCTCGGCACCATGCAATCCGAGCCTGCCTTGGCCACTGGGGATGTAGCCCTACACACCCAGACCCACCTCCTGCCCCCCAGAGGCCCCACAAGGGATGAGGCCACCAGCTGAAGCAGGACCCCAAGAGGCCTGAGAGCGAAAGGTGTTCAGGCAAGATGTCTCCAGCACCCAAGATAAAGCCGAGGTGCAGCACCCTCCCATGGGCATTGGTGTTTTGGCCTTGGTGCTGCAGAATGATGGGTGGTGGTGGTGGTTGGCTGGTGCTCCAACTGGTGGGCCAGGACACTCCCTGTCACTGAGCAACACCCAGGGGCACAGGCATGCATGGGAGGACTGCAAGGAGCAGGCCAGAAAGTGGGAGGAGCCCTCACCCAGACCACAGGCTTGGGGTAGGTGTTCTTTTGGCATGGGCCTGGTGGAGGCTTCCCCAGGAATATTTGTAAATGAAATTTTGATATATGGGCACATGAATTCATGTTTGTCCTACAATTTTGGTAGTAACAAGCTTAATTAAGCATATAGAGTTCATTTTAAACTAAAAAAATTAACAGAGAGAAACAAGTACTAGAGAAAATGTGAAGAAAGAAATGTACCTATTCAATGTTGGTAGGGAAGTGAGAGGCAAAGCCCCTCTGAAAGGCAGTGTGGTGGTACCACAGGAGGCTAGGGGTTGGATTGCCAAATAATCCTGCAACCCTTTTACTAAGGTATATACTTGGAGGAACACCCACTGGTGTTGGTGGCTGCTATGTTCATGATTTGCAATGGATGGAGGTAGCCTAAGGGTACAAGGACTGAGGAATGGAAGTGGTGTTTACATACAATGGACTACTGAGCTGCTGCAAGAAGGAATGAAGTTATGAGGCCTGCATCTAGGTGAATGAAACTTCAGGATAAGAATGTTGAATGAAATGTCAGAAAAAAAAGACAAATATTATACCTCACTCATATGGACTAGCCATAATATATAAACTCAGAGAATTGAAGTCAAAAGCCTGGGCTATCAGATTAAGGCCTATTGTAAGGGGTACTAGATTGTGAGCTCTTGCAGCAGTAACCTATATTCAGGAGTGGTAACTGTTATTGGTAAATCCTGAGATACTGAGCTATTTGTATACAACCTGGTTGTTCCCTGAAACTTCAGGTATTTTTGTGATACTGAGAGCCAGTGTTAGAGAACCAAAGCTATTGAAGACAGCATTACCTCATTGGACCATTGTTTAAAATGTTGAAAAGGTAATTAGGCTTTGAGTGGAACAATGCTGTTATGAACATCAGTGTGTAAATATCTATTTACGTCCTGCCCTCAGTTCTTTTGAGTATATTCCTAGTAGTGGAATTGCCTGGTCATATGATATACTAAACTTTGAGGAACCACCAAACTGTTGTTCTCATCAGTTGCATGATTTCACATTCCCACCAACAATGAGTGAGTGTTCTATTTCTGCTTATCCTCTCCAACACTTATTTTGCATTTTTTAACAGTAGCCATTCTAGTGGGTATCTCATTGTGTGTTTTTTAGGAAAAAAATCTTTTATTGTGAAATATATATATAAAGGAATTAAAGAAATGCAATTTTCAAAGTTCATTTCAACCAGTAGTTAGAGAACGATTTCAGAGTTCTCTTTGGGTTACCATTCCACTGTGTTAGACTTTTCATGCTACCTGCTCCAAAATACTGGGGGCTAGAAGAAATACCAGTATAGTGATTCAACTGTGATACTCATTTTTTAAACCCTATTTTTTATGTTATAACTCTTCCTTCTCCTTTGAACCATCTCCCAATCTGTATGGATCTTTACGAATGCCCATTCTGACATTTTCTTGTTGAGAAGGGGTGTTGACACAAAAGTACAGTGGGTTGTAATTAGTTGATAATTTCTAAGAGGCTAGTCACTATGGGTTTCAGGATTCATGTGGTTTAAGAATTCTCTGGAAATTACAGGTTCCAGGAAGGCAAAGTTAATGCATGAAATTCTTATAGAATCTCAGTTGCAGCTCTGGGTGTTCTTAAGGGTTAAGAGGAGAGCTGTTGATTGGGGTTTAGCAAACCTTGATGATTAGCACTATGTAAATGAAATTTGTATAAAAGTGGCTTCCAGAATAGCCCTTGACTCTATTTTATGTCTCTTAGTCACTGATGCCTTACTTTATTACAATTCTCTTCCCCTTTTGTACAGGAAGTCATTATTGATCCCATGGTTCTAGGCCAGTGACATCCCAAGGAGCCATACCCCATGTTGTCAAGGAGACTCTCATCCCTGAATATCATTTCCCACAGGGGTGAGAGGATAGTGATTGTCTTTGCACCGTTGGGCTAGAAAGAGAGAGAGGCCACATAAAAGCTTCTGAAGAAGCAACTCTTAGGCCCTATTATAGGTAATCCAACTTCATGTGCCTGGCGAACTCAACACCCCTGCATTCATTGGGCCCTGTGCCCTAAATCTGTGGGAGGAAGGTGCCACTGGAAGAGTAAGCTATGGGGGTGGGGCCCAGTCTAGCTCTCTCCCTCCCCATCCCTATACTTATCCCCATCCCTATCTCAACCCCATTCATTGTTCTGTCAGTTGGGGGTTTGGTCATTGTGGGATCAGCCAGCCTCAGACAAATCCCACCACTTCCCATACACCCATCCCCAAGCCTATGATCAGATCCTCTCCCCACACCTCCCCCAAGCCCCCCCCGACACCAATCTCTTCCACCATCCAAGCCAGTAAAACCAACCCATTTCTGGTTCCCAGGGCTGCCCCATTTGAGAACCCAAAGGTTTCCTGGGAAATAGCTTCAGAAAGAACCAGAAACTGGGTTTCCAGAGACAGAAAATGCCTATGCTGGTAAAGCACACTTCTCTCCTGTTGAGCTCCAGGTAACTTGGTGAGTCAGTGACACCCCATCTTTCCCTGTTCCACCTGTTGAATGGGATGCTGTGGTGAGAGGATTCAGACAAAAACAAAGTTCAAACACCCTACACCTCCATGTTTGTGTTCATGCAGAGTGACCTCAGGTTACAGCTTCATGACCCTCCAGGGCCCCTGTTCCTCATCCATTAAATTAGATTATTATAGCTTAGGAGTCCTGTGAAGGCAGAAAATATTATGAGCTCCCACAGGTCAGCTTAGGGTTCCTGCTGGGTAAGAGTAGGCACCTGAGGAGGATTTGTAGCTAAGGCTCTTATATTTATTGATTGATCTCATGAGCTGACTAGGTAACCAGCATGAAATGATGTTTCCTGGCCCTAATGTGGAGGGCCAGAATGGAGGTGGGGGGTGCAGGTGAAAATTCAGAGGTTTTAATGGGAGATCATTGCTTTATAAATGGATTTAGCAAAAACATGGTCCATTGCTTGTAGATCATCTTGGTAACTACACTCTGACTTGTTTGGAAATGGCTATTGAGAATGTAGAAGACTTGCAGGACGAAGGCTTGTAAGAACTCAGAACTGTCTGAGTTGGGCCCAAGTGGGCTGAAGACATCTTCAGGTAGGATGGCCCCCTAAACTGTGACTCCCTCTGTCATTTTCACAGAGGAGCTAGAGTGTGTCTGCCTGCCAGGGAAGGAGTAAGCAGGTACAATTCTCCCACTACCCCTTAAACAGAAGGTAGCACAGTGTATTAGGGTGTCCCTTCTAAAGCCTCTCTCATGTTGAGAACCTCTGCTCAGGGTGAAGGCGCAGAGCTGGCTTCAGAAACCAAAGACTTGACCTTGTGTTTGAGGCCAAAGCATGGGGAGATGTGACCACTCAGGTAGGGCTTGGGTTCACTGTCCACCACCCACTTCAGGCTTGGAGCCCTGTGGAAAAGTAGCTGCTTGCCAATTGAGCAGTGAGAAGATGCATTCTTGATCTGCAGTTGCCTCCCAGGGTGGCCAGGGGAGTCAGGTTGCTGGACTTGGAGGGAGACATTGATGTTGGGACCCAAAGTCTGAGAAGAACCCCATGCATGTGAGAGCTTTGGGGCCAGATCATGGGTGCTGCTCCATAGAGGAGCTCTCATAAAGGGGTGCAGTTAAGTGTTACTGACCCAGGAATAATCCCCAGAAGGAAGTAGGTAAGCCTAGTGAAGGGCAAAAGTAGTTCCTGAAGAAATTGTAAAATGAGCGTATTTCTGTCATAAGATGATTTTTCCCCTTTGTTGTGGTATTCACAGCACCCCAACCTGAGATGATTCAGTTATAGCCTAGAGCCCTGTGCTCTGAATGCAGTCAGCTTGCTGTTGAGTGAAGGACCTATTGGCATTAAGTTCTGGGTAGCATTGGATTTGAAGCCCTTTGCATGTCATTTTAAGTGTGTCCTGGAATCTGTCATGATATGAGTAAGTTGTGGGTTTTATGTTGTAAAGACTTGTATTTCCTGATCCTTCATTGAGGAAAAACTCAGAGGTTGTGAAAATGGTTGTCAGGGATGGGGAGAAAACAGGAGGTGCCAGAACCTAGTCTTTTCAAAAGATAACCGTGGTTTCTGCCAGTGTATGACCATAGATATGAAAAGAAATTGAGAAATGTATTGTCTCATTGACGTGATCACTCTTTTGGTGTGCTATATAAGAAATCTTTACTTCACCCAGAATTGCAAAGGGTTCCTCCTGTGTATTCATTTAGGAGTTGTATAAGTTTCAGCTTTTACATTAGGTCTCTGGATGACTGCTTCAGTGAAAGTGCTTCTATAGCCAAAGGTCTGGACTGTAGCTGGGTTTCCTTGGGTTGTTTTGTTTTGGTTTAGATTTTGTGTTACTTTTATTTTTGCCTACAGATACCCAGCTGCTCCAGTACCACCTGTTGGAGAGACCTCTCCTTTTCTCCTCTGGATTGCCTTTTCACTGTGGTTGAAAATGAATTGTGTATATGTGGGTCTTCTTCTGGGCTTTTTTCTGTTCCAGTGACCTTTTCATCCATGTTGACACAACACTACACTCTCTCCATTTCTGTGGCCCAATCACAAGTCTTAAAGTCACCCAATTTTATTCTGATTTTGGAAGTTGTTTTGGCCATTCTTAAGTGCTCTGCATTTCTGTTATGACATGTAGATGTGGCTTGTCAGTTTCTGATGTACATTGAATCTGCATCTCATTTTGTGGCAGGATTGGCATCTCATCACTCTTGAGTCCTTTGACCTGTGGGTAGAGTGTGCCTCTCCATTTGTTCGAGGTTTCCTTCATTTATCCCACCAGGGTTCTGTAGTTTTTATGCTACTACTTAGATGAGTAGAACCATAAAAATGTCTGTCCCTGGTTTGATTTTTGTTTAAAATTGAAGACTATGTCTTCTTTTCAGTGTTCTACAGAAGTGAGTCAATTGTGATTCTGCTGGGGTCTGTAGAGTTCAAAGGAGAAATTAGTCTGCAAAGATATTGAGAATGAAAAAAATATCTTAAACCTAAATTGTTCTGCTATGTGAGTATGTAAGTATAGCATAAAGATTTCTTTCATCCCATTTACCCTTATGCTTTGAGAGAAAACATAGTGTGCAGTTGGTAGAACTGTCAGTATATAAATACACTTTGAAGAGGAAAGATAATGTATCTGAAAAATCACATAATTCTGCTTTATTAGACTGAAGTTTGCTGATTGCATAGAAACTGGACTGGACTATACATTCTTGATGTGCTTTTTACTTTTCCTCAGGATGTAAACTTATTTGTGGAAGGAGATTTTCTTTGCTTAAATCATCTGCATATATATCTGGTAAATTATAAGCAAGCATTTGTTAGGTTGCATAAAGTAAGTTAAAATATGCAGTTTTTACACACACACACACACACACACACACACACAAATAGAAATTTTTTTTTAAATCTGTCAATTTGTCTTGGCCCTGCCCATTCACTGCTGGGCTCTGCTCACTCCCCCACCATCCCTGGCCACTGGCGTCCCCACCCCAGGTGACATGTGTTCCTTCTTCCGGGCCCTGGTGTCCAAGGCAGCACCAACCTGCGCCAGTCACAGTTGGAGCCTCTCTGCCTGAGTGGGAGGCCTTGTCACCAGAGCTTATGGTGAGGAGAAAAGACATCAAGGGACATCTGGGGTAATCATTGGCATGGCAGGAGGCTGAGGAGAGTGAGGAAAAGGAAGTGTTGGCTTCTGTGGAAGTCTCAGAAGAATTAAAGATTGGAGGTTGACAGAGGAAAGAATGTATCAGTGCAAAGCTAACCTAAGGGCAACACCACTACGGGAGGGGTGGGTCGGGGCTGCCACTTTAGGGGTGACACAAATGGGGCCAAGGATGGTGAGCCATGGGGAATCCCAGCAGGCTGAGTGTGGGTGTCTTCTCCCGAGGAGGGGAGGGAGTGGGGCCTCAGGGACCACCCTCTGCCATGCCTGGTGAGCTCAGCACCCCTGTACTCATCAGGCCCTGTGCCCTGAATCTGTGGAAGAAAGGTGGCTGCTGGAAGAGTGGATCTACAGGGGTGGGGCCTAGTCTTGTGCTTTCCCTCCCCATCCTTATGCCCAGCCCCATCCCCGTCCCTGTCGCAGTACCCACCCCGACCCTTTTGGTATCTGTGAG
>PVIY010049074.1:0-16861 GCA_004026745.1 Myrmecophaga tridactyla | reverse complement strand
ACCCCTTGCTTTCATTTATCACTAGCATTTCAAACTAAATTTATTTTTTCATTTGTTCCCCCTATTATTTATTTTTATTCCATATGTTCTACTCTTTTGTTGATATAGTAGCTGAAAGGAGCATCAGACACAAGGTTTCCACATTCGCAGAGTCTCATTGTGAAAGCTATATCATTGTTCAGTCATCATCAAGAAACATAAGCCTACATATTTTAAAGCCACTTTCAGATTTCTTTTTTTTTTTTCTTTTGTATGCTTACGGTGGGGACCACATTTCATTCTTTTTCTGTGTGACTGTCCCATTATTGCAGCACAGATTGCTTTTTTGTTTTCTTTTTATATATTTTTGTTTCACAGATTGCTTTTTTTTTTTTTTTTTTAACGTGGCCGGCACTGGGAATTGAACCTAGATCTCCGGCACGGCAGGTGAGAATTCTGCCACTGAGCCACCATTGTACTGCCCCAGAGATTGCTTTTTAAAAGCCATTTCAGAGTGCTGTGGTTTCTCAGCTGTGAATTCACCCATTTATTGGATATGCTCATTCTTACAGCAGTACATTTCCTTGAGCTTCATAAGACCATCTGTGATCTCATCTTCAGCAGGAGTTGTCTTCATTCGGAGACTTGGTTATTTGTGGGTAGTAGAGATGTCTGTCTCTGCCAAGGTCTGGTTTTTATAAGACCAGTTTACAGAGTAGTTTCTCAGCTTGAACCTTCCATACCACATTTCACAATCCCACAGATAAGCCTAAGACATGCCAGTCTCTCTGGTGATTCTGTTGCTCTATTGCTGTCCATACCCCAGCCACATTTCAGATGCTCAGTAGCCACATTTGGCTGGGGGCTGCCACGTTGGATAGTGCATATAGAGAACCTCCCCATCATTGCAGAAAGCTCTGTTGCTCAAACAGTTTATCATGTCTTAATTCACTTTCTCTCCCTTACACAGGTCTATTTTGCCGTCTATACCTTTAAGGCACGAAACCCAAATGAGCTGAGTGTGTCAGCCAATCAGAGACTCAAGATCCTAGAGTTTAAAGATGTTACAGGAAATACGGAATGGTGGTTAGCTGAAGTTAATGGAAAGAAGGGCTATGTGCCATCCAGTTATATCCGCAAAACTGAGTATACCTGAACCTGTTGTCGCCCAGTCAGTCTCTCTGCTTTGCTTTCAGTCTGCTGAAGGGTTCTGGCGGTTCGCTGAGGAGTGGGCACACACTCCTGAGAGCCAGGCCCTGTCTGCGTTGCTTAACCAAGGCATGGTGGACCACAGATAAGTCTTGTTACTCTCAACTGGGTTGTAAACCTTGATGTGCTCTAGAACTTCTATAATTTGTGATGGAACCTAGGTCTTACAGATGATTCAGTGGCCATGAGAAGAGAGGCAAGTCCTGGGATCAGCCAATGGAAATGAGAAATTTCTGATCAGAAGACCAGTAGCCTATATATGCTGGAAATTGTGCTATATATATATAGCATTAGACAATGTTGGCATGGGTTGCTGCACCATACTGAGCTTGGGGTGGTCCCATGCTCCATGATCAACTGACGAGAAACTGACTTGGATTCAGAGAAGAGTTATGGTTCTAGGAGTTGTGCTACAGCCTGCGAGCCCTTTTTGGCTGTGCCTCTGCATATGGCAAGGAGCTTGTACCAAGTGATTGCACAAACTTAGTATTTCAGAGCTCTGGGGACACCTCTGGTGTTCCAGCACACATTCTCTCTCTCTCTCTCTTACACACACATAGACACATGCACACCTGCCCTAATTTCTAAAAGTCCCTAAAATAGTAGCATCTGTAATCTTTTTCTTAATTATTTCACTTCATTCCCAAATTGGCCATGCAAAATTCAACTGCCTTTTTTCTTTTTAAGAAATATTTTGGGTCTTTATTTTCCTTCAACCCTTCATCTGAAAGGTCCCCTTCCCTTGTTAGATACATGTTTATCTTTTAGACTGTCATCTCTACTTTATACAGTCTGAGTGTGACAATGCCTCATGACCCTCTCTCCCCCTGTGACTCAATAACTGATAAATTTTCTTAGAAGAACATGATCATAGTTACAGCCATTCCATTTAAAGTCTTAGTTCTGCAATGAGCTGAAACCACTCCAGCAAGGTGGGATACTGGGTGCCTTTCTCCTTCATCCAAGCACAATTACCATGTGGTTCCATACATAGATGCAGAAACCATAAAACATCCGTCTTATTGGAATTAGGATAAGCGGTCCCAGAAGTAGCTTATCTTAGATTTGCAAATAAGCATTTTCTGTTTCGACACTAACCTCCATTCTTTAGATAGGATAGTATAAGCCAGACAGATTCTCAAGTGCCTGGAGTACCTCCCTCTGGTCTCAGTAAGATCTGTGCTAACCCTTTCACTAAGAATCTCTCTCTAAAAGTTCTGTGTTAATGGGGTTCTTATTCTTAAGGTCCTGCCCACATGTGAAGCCTAGCTTGGAACAGGACACTTAAGAATGTTGCTTTTACGAAAGGAATTAAGAACAGTCTTATAGCCCCTGCTCCTCCAAGTGTACATTTGGCCTTAAAGTCCTGATGACTTGGGAGACACCCATGGTCTCCTCACCCCCAGGGTCTCTGCTTCCTGGTCAGAAGGTAGTAATGCAAGAGTCTCTTGTGAATAGTGTTTATATTTAGAGATGTTTATATTTAAGTAGTTATTTTATAAATAAAAGTGTTTCTAATGGCCATGAGTATATTTTCTTGGTTTCCCTCCGGTTTAGCCTGAACATTTTTTTTTCAGGTTTCTGAGGGTTTGTTCTTGACAATTTAGTGATATCCAGATTGCAGGGGAATAGGAGAGAGGCTGGCTGAAGAAATGCAGTTCAGAAGTTCGTTTTGTCAAATATAATTTCAACAGAATCCCTTTATACTCAAAAGATGTGCACACTGTAGACAGTTGCCTCTCTAAACCATTTCATATTATAAAATCCTCGCACAGGAGAAGATTTGGAATCTCTAAGCTGGTGTTCCTAAGATGTAAGTATTTTCCCATTATGGTACTATGTGGAAACTGATGCACTAGAGATTAGATAACTTACCCAAGGCCACACAGGTAGCAGCTTGGTCAGAATTGGGATGTGAGGGGAAGAAGTAGCAGAAGCACTGGCAGAGGCGGGATTGAGAGCAAAGGGGGTGACACTGAAGCAGCTGGTCCAAAATCATTAAGAACTAGAGAACATGTGGCTGAATAGGTGGACTTTGTATGGAAAAGAAGCATAGAGATCATCTAGTTCACCACTTTCATTTTGTGGAGCAAGAAAATGGGGTCCAAAGAGACTGTGCCTTGTCCAAGGCGTACCTTAAGTTCTTCACTGAGCCTGGGGGATCTCTAGTTAATAAATAATCTTTCTCTATACCTTGTTCTGGAGCCAAACTGTCTTCATACACTTAACCAGCCTTGTGACCTTGGCAACTTGCCTGACCTATATTTTAGTTTCCTTGTCTAAAGTAGAGAATATAATACTGTCCACCTCACGTGAGGATAAAATGAGTTAATAGTTGGAGAGCTCTAGAACATTGCCTGACACAGTAAATGCTAAGTTGGAAAGCCAGAGATCCAAATCAAGAAATTTAGATTTGATGAGTCAGGTAATGAGAAACTCCTGGAGGTTCTTAAGTGAATTCCTGTTTTAGGAAAGCTAGTCTGGCAGCAGGATAGATTGGAGGGAGGACAGACAAATGGTGAAAAAAAAAAATCTGATTATTGAGAGAAAAAATGAAGTTATCTGATTTGGGGCATAAGAGTGCTTGAGAATGAAAAAATATTCCAAGCTGATTTGTGTGTACATTAAAGTTTTGAGAAGCACTTAACAGCGATTTTTTTTTAATGGTACTTGCTCCTGAAAGAAAAGTAGGAGTTTCAGAAACCAGGAAAGGATAAGCTATCAGATGTTCAGACATCAGAAAAAATATTGAAGAAAATTTCCAAATCCAGTTTACCTGCTTACTTTTTATCATATTTTTCCTACTAATGAGCCTGCCTTGAAGTAGCTTTTCAGTTGTGCTTTTATCCAGGAGTCCTAGGAAAACAGGGAGTGATGGTTGGAATCTGAATCATCATCTGTAAAAGGTAGATTCCTGGTCTTCTTCCTCTCAAGATTATAGTGAGAATCAAGTGTGAAGGTGTCTGCAAATTCTTATGAATTGTGAGCTCTAGAAGTGCCCAGTGTGAATAAGCTTTGAATTTTGTGTCAGCTTGATTTAATTAACTGTGAAGCTGGGGCTCTCATGAGGATTTATTTTAAGGCAGTAATACAAACACGACTTAAAAGAATATGGTTGTGCTTGAAATGGTGTTTCACTACAAGAACCTTACACCTGAAGACCAAGAAACCTTGAGATTGTATATATTTCATCCTAAATCCTCTGCCTAGCCACCACACACAACTCACCTACAGGATATTATTCTCTCCCACCTATTTTTACAACATATTGGTGAAATTTTGGCTGTTTCACATTTGCTAGGTTTTGCAGAATACTCTACCACAGAATAGAGATGGTCATCTCCACTCTTTCCAAGCCTCTGATTATTTCACCCTTCAGCCCACTCAGAGTTATTAGTTGTTAGTGAGGATCAATATTAGTTTTTCACATACATCAAGAAAAGGAATTGCAGATTTTGCGAGCTACATAGGGGTACATTTGCCTTAACATCATTCAAGAGATGACACTCAAAGAGAAAGAAGCAGACCTGATGATCTCCCAGAGAGGAGTTCTGGTGGTATGGTGGGAGTAGGGAGATAGCCCTCTGGTAAGGGTAGCTGCAGTGTGTTCATTCGAGAAACATTTATTGGATGCAGGCAGGTGAGTGACTGCAGCCAACCAGAAGGGTTTGCAGACTCTGCCTGACCATGTCACAAGGCATTGTCATACTTGGGCATCTCCGGGGGCAACAGGTGGAGTCGAGCTCTAAGCATTTCCCACTGGAGCCATTTCTCAGGTCCAGAATCAAGTTGAGAGTGAAAGACTGCTGATGTGTCACAGCCTCCTCCCATGCTGGAACCACCATGAGTCACTTCATCAAGGCCCTTCCTACAGCCTTTCAGCTGAGATCAAGAAAGGATTACCTCCAAATACGATCACTCTGGATAAGATTCTTGCAATTTGATAAAAGAAATGGCATGCATGAACATTGGGGCCAACTTAGCTGGACTTAAAGAAGACATAGTCCTCTACCAATTCAAACTACAGTGGATTTAAGTGAAGGTCAATAAATTGTTATACTGACTTTAGTTGGAGAATATTAGTAACTTTATCAGAGCTACTTGGGCTCACAGCAATGTATTAGTCTTCTATTGCTGTAGCAGATTACCATAAACTTAATGGTTTAAACAACACACTTATTTTCTTCCAGTTCTGAAGGTCAGAAATCCAAAATCATTCTTGCTGGGCTTAAGTTAAGGTGTTGGCAGGAATGATTCCTTCTGGTGACTCCAGAGGAGAATATGTTTCCTCTCCCTTTCCAGCTTCTAGAGGCTGTGTGCATTCCTTAACTTACAGCCCCTTCCTCCAACTGCAAAGCCAGGCCATAGCACTAAAAATCTTTCTCTGCTTCTGTCACCACATCACTCATCTTTGTAACTCTGACCCTCCTGCCTCTCTCTTATAAGGACCCTTGTATATTGGGCCCACCTAGATAATCCAGCATAACCTCCCCATCAAGACGATGGAGATACTTTATCACATCTGTGTAGCCCCTTTTGTCATGCAAAGTAACATAGGTTCAGGGATTAGAGCCATTCTGTCTACCATATGAAACCATGTGACATTTTGAAGCAAATGATCTTTTGAGGAAGAGAACCCAAGTCCAGCCTACAGGGAGGCTCTAGAGCAGGGATCAGCAAAACTTATCCATAAAGACCCAGATAGTAAATATCTTAGGTTTTGTGGGTTGTACAGTCTGTTGCAGCTACTCAATTCTGCCACTTGTAGCACAAAAACAGCCACAGAGACTTCCCGGAAGATGGTAGAGTGGGATGGACTGAATGCACCATTGTTTCATGGGACAAGACAGGGCATGGGGACAGAATGACCAGCACTGTGGTCCTGGGGGGATGTGATTGAAGAGGGTCTCCAGGGTTTCTTGAGGAGGAGAGAGGTGGGGGGATCATAATGGGGAGAACAGTGTGGGTCTGACTGGCCATGATGTCCACTGGGGGCAGATGGCAGCGTGTTGGGTAGTGTGAATCTGAGGGAACTGATGGTCCCTTGCTCCAGCCTGTCTCAGCTGCTGCTAGGGAGGTCTTCCTGAGTGGCCCTGCACCCAGCAGCACTCACGTGAGTCCTAGAGGCGTGCCTGACCATCCACTGCAAAAAGCCATGCCCCCTGGATGCTGGGATCAGTTGCCCAGCCAGGCACCATGAGTGGTGAGGGTGGATGGCATGGTGAGGGGTGGATGGCATGGTGAGGGGTGGATCCAGTGGGTGCCAGGCACTGTGATCAGCTCCCTTGTCCTGCATGCAGGGACCAACCATCCCACCCCACACACTGTCTTCCCAGTCAGCTGCTGCAATGTGGGAGGGGTGGCCTGAGGGGAGGAGATGCCTCAGGAGCGCCACCTGCTGGCAAGAAGCATCAAGTGCAATCTGGCAAACTCCTTATCTGCCTAGGTTTTTTAAAATTATATATTTTAATATATTTTTATTATTATTGGTATTTCATTTATATATATATATATTTTTAAATCACCACAACTTTATTTCATTTAGGATGATAATATCACAAAAGCAATTTAAACATTTCACAAAGAAGGATTTCTTTTTACTTATGTTCGACACATTTCTTACATGCTCAATTTTTGGGTTATTTTCTGCTGACCTGAAAAGAAAAAGCCCCCAAATGCTTACATTTTAAAAAACATTTTTACCTTAACTAAAAATTATCTTGATGTCTTGTGTAAATTAAAAACAAAAGCTCTTAGAATTAAGCATATATGTTTATTTTTATTGGGTTTTTATTATTTATTTTTTAATCTCCCTTCAATGGGCATCAGTCTGATTCCATTCCCAATATATCTTGGGGTATCTTTTGACTTTGAGGCCTACTCCTGTTGAGATGTGTTATTTATTTATTTATTTATTCGTATGCTTTTTTATTTATTATTATTTATTTGGGGGGGATGTGCATGGACCAGGAATTGAGCCTGGGTCTCCCCTGTGGTGGGCAGGTGTTCTGCCACTGAGCTACCCATGCATCCTGCCTAGCTTCTAAAAGAGCCTCAAGTAGAATTGTACCACCTACATGAAATCTGGGCCTAGAATTGGCGGGGAATTACTGACAAACCAAGGGCAAAAGGAAACCTTCAATGCAAAGCTAAGTAAATATAAGACTTTAGATGAGTGAAGTAAACCAACTTGCAAAATAACCTTTCTAAGATAATCAAATGCTCCAAACACAACCAAAAATCACAAAGCTCATGAAGATCCAAGCAGAAATGACACAGCCAAATGACCATATCAAACCACCACAGGGGACACAGAATATGGAACAGCTACTCAAAGGTGTTTATAAATAAATAAAGGATATCAGGAAGGTACTAGCAGAGCATAAAGAAGAAATTCAAAAGATTAAATAGAAAAATGGCAGGTCTCACAGAGATAAAAGATAGAGTAGGCAAAACTTGAAATGTTCTAGAGACACGATAGCAGATTTGAAGAAGCAGAAGGAAGAAGAACTGAGAAGACAACAATTGAACTAGAGCACACAAAAGAACAAATGACAAGAAAGGTGGACAAAATTGAGGTAGATCTTAGGGAAATGATAGACAATAAATGGTGCACAATTGTAAGAATTACTGGTGTCCCAAAAGGAGAAAAGAAGAGTAAAGGACTGGGAGAGATAGTTGAAGTTAAATTGGGGAAAACTCCCCAACCCTTATAAAAGACATAAATGTACAAATCAGAGAGGCCTAACTAACCCCAAATAGAATAAATCCAAATAGGCCTACTCCAAGACATATACGAATTGAACTGCCAAATGTTGAAGAGAAACAGAAAGTCCTGAAAGCAGCATGAGAAAAGTGATCTACTACATACAAGTGAAAATGCATAAGACAGTTTGGACTACTCAACAGGCACCATGGAGGCAAGAAAGCAGTGGTATAATATATTTAAGATCCTAAATGAGAAAGCCTTCCAGCCCAAAATTCTGTATCTAGCCAAGTTATCCTTCAAAATTGACAGAGGGATTAAAGTTTTCAAAGACCAAGACTGAGAGATCTAGTCAACAAGAGAGCTGCCCTACAGGAAAAACTAAAGGGAGACCTGTCAGCTGAAAAAAAAAAGACAGGAGAGGGAGGTCTGGAAGAGGGGGCACAGAACTGAAGAGTACCAGTAAGGGTAATCTAAAGGATAAAAAGTTGAAGAGGGAGAAGAATATATAGATCTGACAAATAAAAGCTAAAGGATAAGATGGTAGATTCAAGAGCTGCTTTTACAGTAATAACTTTGAGCATAAATGGACTAAACTCACCAATTAAAAGATACAGACTGGCAGAATGGATTAAAAATATAATCCATCTAGATGCTGTTTACAAGAGACACATCTTGGACCCAAGGACACACAGATTGAATGTGAAAGGATAGAAAAAGATGTTCTATGCAAACTGAAACCACAAGAAAGCAGGGGTTGCTATACTAATATCAGATAAAGTAGACTTTAAATATAAAGATGTCATAAGAGACAAAGAAGGACACTACGTATTAATAAAAGGGACAATTCAGCAAGAGGAAATAATGATCATAAATGTTTATGTTCCCAATCAAGGAGCTCCAAAGTACATGAGAGCAAACGACAAAACTAAAGGGAGCTATAGATGTTTCAACAATAATAGTGGGAGGCTTCAATACACCACTCTCCACTATAGGTAGAACAACCAGATAGAGACCAACAAAGAATTAGAGAACCTAGACAATGTGATAAATAACTAAGACCTAATAGAAATATATAGATCATTACACACCAATACACCAGGATATACATTCTTTTCTAGTGCACATGGAGTGTCCCCCAGGATATATCATATGTTGGGGCACAAAATAATTTTTTTTTTCCTTTCTGATGGCCTTTATTTTCCTTTTTTCTATGTTTATATATTGTTAAGCGGACATATAATTGGCATGTGTTATATATATAACTAAGAAAAATAAAGCCAATTAAACTGTGAAAAAAATTAAGAAAAATAAAAAGAATTCCACCTTTTCCAGCTAGCCCATAAGATTTCAAGATCTCTTGAAATTGTCCCTTCCTCCATCATGAAGGGTAATGTAATGTCTCACCTCTTCTGAATCACATCATCTTAGGAAAATGTACAAATTTCCATTGTGCTTTTATCTCTTAACATTAATATAAGGTCCCATCCAGCACTGTCTTCGAGGACCCCAGGTTGGCTTTTCCAAGGAAGTGATCCTTTCTAGCCCTGCTACCCACTAGCCTTGTGACCTTGAAAAAGTCATTTAATTTCAGTGGGTCTCAGTTCTCTTAACTGTTAAAAGGAGGGGTGGAGAATTTGGGTAAATGATCTAAGATTCCTTCCAGCTATGTGATGTGATGGACTTTGTTTTCATGTATCCGTTCATGTGTTCATTCCGTCAGCAAACAGGGAAGTGGTAGAGAACAACGGTTAAGAATTCAGGATCTCTACGGTGGGGGGGTGGGAGGGGGGTGTTAGGGGTGCTGCCTAAGCGGCCGGGAGCTGCCCACGAACGTGCTGCTCTGCACTGCGCTCATCTCTGCAGGGATGGGAGTGCGCAGCCGTCGTGGTCTTAGCCTTCCACGCCAACTTCCACTGCACGTGGCTGCGCCTGCTGGAGCACGCGCTGCTGAGTCCTGTGCCACTCGTGGTCTGGCGGAGGGGCTATGGTACCGGCTTTTTACACGGCATATATGTAAAACCCACAGCCAGCATTGTACTTAATGGTGAGAGACTGGAAACCATCTCCCCTAAGATCAGAAATGTGACAAGGATGCCCATTCTCACCACTATTATTCAACATTGTACTGGATCTTCCAGGGAAAGAATGATTTATTCTTGGACCTAAAACAGAAATTCTGGAGTACGTCTAAGAGTGGTCTGATGTGCTGGCCTTTTGTACAGTTTGACCAACTTCAGCCTTGTTTCCATTCGCGGGAGAACAGCTTACAATGGACTCTGGTTTTCTCTGGGCCACATTCTTTGCTTTTCCCAACGAGGTGATGATGGTACATTGAAGTCAGCTTTCATCTTCCTTCATATAAAGGAGGCCAGTGCAGTTAAAAGGGCTCAGAGAAATAAATCAAACATCCTCCCATAAAGTAACTAAGTTTGCCTAAAAGGCAGTGAATTGCCTGGATTTTGAAGGCAGGCTGCTGGCATCCGGGACAACTCTGTCACATGGGAAGGCACATGGCAAGGCACATGGCTAGTCACAAAATAAGTTTTCATTAATTTAGTAAGATTGAAATTATCCAAAGGACTTTCTCTGCCCACAATGGAATGAAGCTGGAAATGAATAATCACCAAAGAATACATGGAGATTAAACAACACACTCTTAAAAAATCATTAGGTCAAAAAAGAAATTGCTAGAGAAATTGGTAAATATCTGGAAATGAATGATAATGAGAATACACATACCAGAACTTATGGGATACAGAAATGGCAGTGCTGAGACAGAAATGTATTGCCCTAAATGTCTATATTAAACAACAAGAATGAGCAAAAATCAAGGGTTTAACTGCTCACCTGGAAAAATTAGAGAAAGAACAGCAAACTAATCCCAAAGCAAATAAAGGAAGAGAAATAACAAGATTAAAGTAGAAATAAATGAATTGGACAACAAAAACCCGATAGAAAGAATCAACAAAACCAAAAATTGGTTCTTTGAGAACATCAATAAAATTGATGGACCCCTAGCTAGTCTGTCAAAGAAAAGAATAGCATGTAAATAAACAAAATCAGAAATGAGAGGGGTACATTACCATGGATTCTGAAGAAATAGAAAAAAATCATAAGAGAATACTGTGAACAATTATGTACCAACAAACTAGACAACTTAGATGAAATGAACAAACCCCTAGAAACACATAAACTGTAGTGGCTTGAGAAGAAATAGAAGATCTCAACAAACCAACTACAAAGTAAACAGGGTCAATCGATCATCAAAAATCTTCCCACAAATAAAAGCCCAGGACCAGACAGTTTCACAGGGGAATTTTATCAGATTCCAAAAAGAACTAACACCAATCCTGCTCAAACTCTTCCAAAAAATTGAGGAAAAAGGAATGCTGTCTAGCTCATTTTATGGAGCTAACATCACTTTGCTACCAAAAACGGATAAAGACACTGAGAAAGGAAAAGTGCAACCAATCTCCCTAATGAACATAGATGCAAAACTTCTCAACAAAATACTAGCAAATCGAATCCAATGACACATTAAGAGAATTATACACCACAACCAAATGGAGTTTGTATCAGGAATGCAAGGATGGCTCAACAAATGAAATTCAATCTACTTATACAGCACATTAACAAATCAAAAAAGAAAATCATATAATCATATCAAATGATGTTGAAAAAGCAGTTGACAAAATTTCAGCATTCTTTCCTGATAAAAACACTTCAAAAGGTAGGAATTAAAGGAAGCCTCCCTCAATATCATAAAGGGCATATATGTAAAACCCACAGCCAGCATTGTACTTAATAGTGAGAGACTGGAAACCATCTCCCCTAAGATCAGAAATGTGACAAGGATGCCCATTCTCACCACTATTATTCAACATTGTACTAGAAGTCCTACCTGGAGTGATTAGACAAGAAAAAGAAATAAAAAGGCATCCTACTCAGAAAGGAAGAAGTAAAACTTTCATTATTTGGAGATGACATGATTCTATACTTAGAAAACCCTGAGAAATCTGTGACGAAGCTACTTGAGTTAATAAATTCAGTAAAGTGGTGGGATAAAAGTGTAATGTACAAAAATAATGTTTCCTTACACAATCAATGACCTATCTGAAGAGCAATTTAAAATTCCATCAAAATAGTGACCAGGTATCTAGGAATAAGCCTGACCAAGGATATCCAGGATGTGTACACAGAAAATTATAAAACATTGCTAAAAGAATTTTAAAATGCCCTAAATAGATGGAAAGACATTCCATGCTCATGGATAGGAAGGTTGAATATCATTAAGATGTCAATTCTACCCTAATTGATCTACAGGTTCAATGCAATAACTACTTTGGAGTCTTGGAAAAGCTAGTTATCAAATTTATTTGGAGTGGAAAGAGACCTTGAATAGCTAAAGTATTCTTAAAAAGAAGAGTAAAGTGGTAGGACTAACACTTCCTATTTTAGTTTGTTATGCTGCTGGAAATGCAATATACCAGAAATGGGTTGGCTTTTATAAGGGAAATTTATTAAGTTACATGTTTACAGTTCTAAGGTCATAAAAATGTTCAAACTAAGGCATCCAGGGAAAGATACCTTGACTCAAGAAAGGCTCATCTGAGAAGGCATGTGGCTGGGGTCTGCTGGTCCTTTGGCTTCTGATCTCAAACAGCTTTCAGGGACATTTTCTTTCTGTATCTGTAAACGTCTCTGTCTGTGTTAGCTCTGAAGCTTTTTCCAAACTTGTTCCCTCTTAAAGGACTCCAGTAAGCGACCCACTGTGAATGGATGAAGACACATTTCTGTGGAAACCGTCTAATCAAAAGGTCCCACCCACAATTGGGTGGGTCACATCTCCATGGTTACACCTTAGTAAAAAAGATCCCACCCAACAATACTGATCAGGATTAAAGGCTTTTCTGGGCTCCGCAACAGTTTCAAACAACACACTTCCTGACTTTAAAGCTTACTATGAAGCCACAGTGGTCAAAACAGCATGGTACTGGCACAAAGATAGAGGTATCAACCAATGGAATTGAATTGAGATTGTGGAGATAGACAACCAAATCTATGGTGAATTGATCTTTGACAAGGCCCCCAAATCCACTAACCTGGGACAGAATAGTCTTGTCAATAAATGGGCATGGGGGTGTTGGTTATCATAGTTAAAAGAATGAAAGAGGACCCCTACCTTTCACCCTATACAAAAATTAATTTAAAAAGGATTAAAGACCTAAATATAAGATGTGCCATAATGCAAATATACCATAAAACTTCTGGAAGAAAATGCAGGGAAACATATTCAAGATCTAGTTATAGGACATAGCTTCTTAAACTTTATACCTAAAGCACAAGTATTGAAAGAAAAAATAGACAAATGAGAACTCCATAAGATCAAGAGTGCCTCAAAGGACTTTGTCAAAAAGGTGAAGAGGCAGCCAACTCAATAGGAGAAAATATTTGGAAACCAGATATTGGATAAAGGCTTGATGTCTTGTATACATAAAGAAATTAGCTCAAAAACAAAAGAAAAAACAACCAATTATAAAATGGGCAAAGCATATGAATAAACACTTTACCAAAGAGCAAACATAAATGGCTAAAAAGCACATGAAGAGATGTTCATTTTCATTATCTATAAGGGAAATGCAAATTAAGAAGACAATGAGATATCACCTCACACCTACAAGAATGGCTGCTGTTAAACAAACAGAAAACTACGAGTGTTGGAGAGGATGTGGAGCAATTGGAACACTTATTCACTGTTGGTGGGAACAGCCATTGTGGAAAATGGTTTGATGATTCCTTAGAAAAATGTTGAGTTGCCCCATGATGAGAATTGATATATACCCTGAAGAGATGAAAGCAATGGCACAGACATTTTCACACCAATGTCCATAACTATTTGGCATAATTGACAAAAGATGGAAACGGTCCAAGTGCCCATCAACAGGTGATTGGATAAACAAAATGTGATATATACATAATGATGAAATGCAGCAGTAAGACAAAATGAAGTCCCAAAGCATATGACAATGTAGATGAGCCTTGAGAACACAGTGCTGAGTGAAATAAGTCAGACACAAAAGGACAGATACTATGGTGAAAGTAACCTCAGAGGTTACACTGTAGAATACAGCAGACCTAGAGGTACACAGAAGTGAGAGACGGGGGAAAGGCTACACAGTGAGTTGAACTTAAGTGCAAGGTTACAGGTAGAAACGATGGTAAGTAATTAATGGTGTTATAAGTAACATTGCCATATTGAAGGTGACTATGATTGAAAGGGATATATGGTGCCATGTATCCCAATGATTAAATCTACAATTCTAAATAAGTTCTAACATGAACTATTTCAAAGATGTGATATTTGAAAGAGTCAATAGTAGAGGGGTATAAAGGAAAAACCAAAAATGTATGCTATGGCCAAAAGTTAATAGGAAGACATTAACAGCACCACAGCATTACCAGGGGCAACTAAATGGGAATAGGAGGTGGGGAGGGACAAATGATAAGCGGTAGTTGAGATTTGACAATTGGTGATGCTGTCTTTGTAAGTTCTTTGTCACTATGGACCAATAAAAATTGTCTAGAGTCGAGAGTACTGCTGAATGTACAAAACAAGTGAGGAAACTGTAAGACATGGTTTATTTGTTTTGGACATTATCCATGATGCCTAATAGGTGGGGCTGAAGGGTACAATGACTGAGAAGCAGAATGGCAACCTGTGATACGTTTATATGAAGGAATGTGGTGCAGCTATGAAAAGGAGGACTTCAAGAGACACAAAATGAACTGAATAAACATTGGGAACAATGTGTTGTGCAAGACAAGCCAGAAACAAAAGAACAAATATGCAAAGTCTATTTCAGAGAATACTTATAAGAAAATTGGAGCCTAGATTGTAAGCCCTTATATTGGCCACACTTAGTCTGAAGTTGTAAGTGTATTTCTAGATTCTGAGACATTGTGCTATATGTGTGTCAGCTCATATTTCCCTGGAACTATGAGTAACTCTGTGACGCCTAAGACCCAGATATGGAGTGCTGCAGCCCTGAAAGTTAGCATATCTTTATACGGTAACAGTTAAAGTAACCAAAAAAGAGATCAGGCATCAATTAGAGACAAAAATGAAATCAGTCCAGCAGGGAATAAGGTAAATCAGAATATGGGGTAAAAGATGATAGTGTATGTACTCTAGACTTTACCTACTGTGTAAGACCAAAGGCAGAAAGGTTTATTTATGTCTAGAACCTAAATTCTCTGTAACACAATCTAAACCACCCTATCTGGATAGCTCATTTAAACAATCCAAACTCCTGGAGTCCAGAACAGGAATGAGGTCTTGTAGTCCTGTATAGCTTATTGTTATAACAGGATACATCTCAGACTATGGTGGGCTGATAATTAAAAAGTATTGGTAGATTGAGGGTCCAAAGGGAAAAAAAATGGAACTATTAAACTTTCCTTCTAGGAAACCTGGGTACCCTCTCAACCATTGGGGACACACAAGAAAATAGGCCAAGCCCTTGATTTTGAGGCTTGCCCTTCTGAAATTTATTTCTGTAGTAGTAAAGCTAAGAAAGGCCTAAGAGTTGCTTCCAGGAAACTTCTTTTGTTGCTCAGATGTGGTCTTTCTCTCTCTAAGGCAAACTCTGGAAAAAAAATCATAACCCTACCCTCTGCATGGGACATGCCATTCAGAGGTGAAATTCTCCCTGATAACCTAGGGTGTGGCTCCCAGGAACAAGTCTTATCCTGGCACCATGGGATTGATAAAGCCTTCCTGACTAAAAAGGGGAAAAGAAGTGTAATAAAATAAGGCATCCGCAGTGAAGAGAGATCAAATAGCGTCAAGAGGCTATTCTGGAGCCTACTCTTATGCACGCTTCAGTTAGATAGTGTTAGTTGCCATAGTTTGCTGAACCCCAACCAATATCATCCTGTTAACTCTTAAGATTACCCAGGATGTGGGAAACCTGGGTTTGATTCCCAGCCCTCACACATGCGTGCACACACACACACACACACACACACACTTGCAGAAAAAGAAAAAATTCAAAATATGGTGTTGCGATAACAGGATATTCACATTGGAAAAAAAATGAAATGTGGCCCACACCACATCACATGAAAAAAAAAAAAAAAAGAACACCTAGGGCTCAAACTGAGATGTACTAAGTTTGCTTTCCTGGAACCTATAATTTCCAGAGAGTTCCTAAGCCAGATAAATCCTGAAACCCAGAGAGATTAGTCTCTCCAATTTATCAACTAATTACATTTCCTTATCTTTTAGCATCAACTCCCCTTCTGTTTTAGTTTGTAAAAGCTTCTGAAATGCAATATACCAGAAACTGAATGGCTTTATTTTTATTTATTTATTTATTTATTTATTTATTTATTTATTTATTTATTTATTTATTTATTTATTTTTTGCATGGACAGGCACCAGGATCAAACCCGGGTTTCCAGCATGGCAGGTGAGAACTCTGCCTGCTGAGCCACTGTGGCCCACCCCAGAGTGGCTTTTTAAAAAAGAGCTTATTAAGTTGCAAATTTACAGTTCTAAGGCCATAAAAATGTTCAAATTAAGGCAAGGCTATACAAATGTGGAAACTAAGGCATCCAGGGAAAGATACCTTGGCTCAAGAAGGCCAATGATGTTCAGGGTTTCTCTCTCAGCTGGAAAGGCACATGGCAATGTCTGCTAGCTTTCTTTCCAGATGTCTTCAATGGCTTCCCTGGGAGCATCTTCTTTATGCTTCTCCAAAGGTCTCTGGCTGTGTAGGTTCTAGGGCTCTGTTGGTTCTAAAGTTTTTCCAAAACAGTTCCCTCTTAAACAGCTCCAGTTAAGCAACCCCACCTTGAACAGGTGAAGACACATCTCCAGGGAAACCATCTAATCAAAAGTTACCACCCACAATTGAGTGGGTCACATCTCCATGGAAATAATGAAAAAGATCCCAGCTAGCA
>PVIY010049073.1:0-16928 GCA_004026745.1 Myrmecophaga tridactyla | reverse complement strand
TGCTGTGGATTTTTTGGGGTTTTTGACATGTAGTATTGTATGATCTGCAAACACTGAGAGTTTTACTTCTGCTTTTCCAATTTTGATGCCTTGTAGTTCTTTTTCTTGTCTAATTGCTCTGGCTAGAACTTCCAAGACAATGTTGAATAACAGTGGTAATAGTGGGCATCCTTGTCTTGTTCCTGATCTTAGGGGGAAAGTGTTCAGTTTCTCCCCATTGAGGATGATATTAACTGTAGGTTTTCATATATTCCCTTTATCATTTTAAGGAAGTTACCTTGTATTCCTATCCTTTGAAGTGTTTTCAACAGGAAAGTATCTTGAATTTTGTCAAATGCCTTTTCTGCATCAATTGAGATGATCGTGTGGTTTTTCTGCTTTGATTTGTTGATATGGTGTATTAATATTAATTGATTTTCTTATGTTAGACCATCCTTGCATACCTGGGATGAATCCTACTTGGTCATGATGTATAATTCTTTTAATGTGTTGCTGGATTCGATTTGCTAGAATTTTGTTGAGGATTTTTGCATCTATGTTCATTAGAAAGATTGCTCTGTAGTTTTTGGTTTTTTTTTTTTTGGTAATATCTTTGTCTGGCTTTGGTATGAGGGTGATGTTGGCTTTGTAGAATGAGTTAGATAGCTTTCCTTCCTCTTCAATTTTTTGGAAGAGTTTGAGCAGGATTGGTACTAATTCTTTCTTGAATGTTTGGTAGAATTCACATGTGAAGCCATCTGGTCATGGACATTTCTTTTTGGGGAGCTTCTTAATGACTGATTCAATTTCTTTATTTGTGATTGGTTTGTTGAGGCCGTCTATTTCTTCTTGAGTCAAAGTTGGTTGTTCATGCCTTTCTAGGAAGTTGACCATTTCATCTACGTTGTTGCATTTATTAGAATAAAGTTGTTCATAGTGTCCTGTCATTACTTCCTTTGTTTCTGTGAGGTCAGTGGTTATGTCTCCTCTTCCATTTCTGATCTTATTTATTTGCATCCACTCTATTGTTATTTTTGTCAATCTTGCTAAGGGTCCATCAATCTTATTGATTTTCTCATAGAACCAGCTTCTGGTTTTGTTGATTTTCTCAATTGTTTTCTTGTTCCCAATTTCACTTATTTCTGCTCTAATCTTTGTTATTTCTTTCCTTTTGCTTGCTTTAGGGTTCGTTTGGTGCACTTTCTCTAGTTCTTCCAAGTGGACAGTTAATTTCTCAATTTTTGCCCTTTCTTCTTTTTTGATGTGGGCATTTAGGGCAATAAATTTCCCTCTTAGTACTACCTTTCCTGTGTTCCATACATTTTGATATGTTGTGCTTTCATTTTCATTTGTCTTGAGATATTTACTGATTTCTCTTGCAATTTCTTCCTTGACCCATTGGTTGTTTAAGAGTGTGTTGTTGAGCCTCCACATATTTGTGAATTTTCTGGCACTCTGCCTATTATTGATTTCCAACTTCATTCCTTTATGATCTGAGAAAGTGTTTTGTATGGTTTCAATCTTTTTAAATTTATTGAGACTTGCTTTGTGACCCAGCATATGGTCTATCCTCGAGAATGATCCATAAGCACTTGAGAAAAAGGTGTATCTTGCTGTTGTGGGGTGTAATGTTCTATAAATGTCTGTTAATTTTGGCTCATTTATTGTATTATTCAAATTCTCTGTTTCTTTATTGATCCTCTGTCTAGATGCTCTGTCCATTGATGAGAGTGGTGAATTGAAGTCTCCAACTATTATGGTAGATGTGTCTATTTCTCTTTTCAGTATTTTCAGTGTTTGCCACATGTATTTTGGAGCATTCTGGTTCAGTGTATAATTATTTATGATTGTTATGTCTTTTGTTGAATTGTTCCTTTTATTAATACATAGTGTCCTCTTTGTCTCTTTTAAATGTTTTACATTTAAAGTCTAATTTGTTGGATATTAGTATAGCTACTCCTGCTCTTTTCTGGTTGTTATTTGCATGAAATATCTTTTCCCAACCTTTCACTTTCAACCTATGTTTATCTTTGGGTCTAAGATGTGTTTCCAGTAGAAAGCATATAGATGAGTCCTGTTTTTTAATCCATTCTGCCAGTCTATGTCTTTTGATTGGGGAGTTTAATCCATTAATATTTAGTGTTATTACTGTATGGGTAGTACTTTCTTCTACCATTTTGCCTTTTGGATTTTATATGTCATATCTAATTTTCCTTCTTTTTACCTTTACTCATAGTGTTCCTTTCTACCCTCTTCTAAACACCTCTCTCTTCTTTCTTATCATATCTGTCTCTAATGCTCCCTTTAGTATTTTTTGCAGAGCTGGTCTCTTGGTCACAAATTCTCTCTGTGATGTTTTGCCTGAAAATGTCTGAATTTCTCCCTCATTTTTAAGGACAAATTTGGTGAAAATAGAATTCTTGGTTGGCAGTTTTTCTCTTTCAGTAATTTAAATATATCATCCCACTGTCTTCTCACCTCCATGGCGTCTGCTGAGAAATCTACACGTAGTCTTATTGGGCTTCCCTTGTATGTGATGGATTGCTTTTCTCTTGCTGCTTTCAAGATTCTCTCTTTCTCTTTGACTTCTCACATTCTGATTAGTAAGTGCCTTGGACTACGTCTGTTTGGATCTATTCTCCTTGGGGTATGCTGCACTTCTTGGATCTGTAATTTTAAGTCTTTCATAAGAGTTGGGAAATTTTCAGTGATAATTTCCTCCATTAGTTTTCCTCCTCCTTTTCCCTCCTCTTCTCCTTCTGGGACACCCACAATATGTATATTCATGTGCTTCATATTGTCATTCAATTCCCTGAATCCCTGCTCATATGTTTCCATTTTTTCCCTGTATTTTCTTTTTCTTGTCGGATTTCAGATGTTCCATCCTGCAGTTCACTAATCCTATATTCTGCCTCTCAAAGTCTAACATTGTAGGTTTCCATTGTTTTTTTCATCTCTTCTACCATGCGTTTCATTCCCATAAGTTCTGTGATTTGTTTTTCCAGACTTTCGATTTCTTCTTTTTGTTAATTCCTTGCCTTCCTTATATTCCCCCTCAATTCATTGATGTGGTTTTTGATGAGGTTTTCCATGTCTGTTCATATATTCTGAATTAATTGTTTCAGCTCCTGTATCTCATTTGAATTGTTGGTTTGTTCCTTTGACTGGGTCATATCTTCAATTTTCCTAGTGTGATTTGTTATTTTTTGCTGGTGTCAAGATATTTAATTACCTTAATTATTTTATTCTGGAGATTTCTTTCACTTCTTTTACCTATGATTTTCTTGCTGGATGAATTTGTTTTCCATCTGTTCTTTGACATTCAGTTCAGTTTTTTCTGGACGTGTAGCTTAAGTTTTGTTTAACAGAGGAGAATTTTTCAGTTCTTGTTTTCTTGTTTCTTGCTCTGCTTGTATGGTGCCTCCCCCCACACACACTTAAGAGGGTCTATGTAGGTATTATAGATCCCAGCTGATTTTCCCAGACCAAACTGGCCTCCTACCAGGAGGAAAGAGTCACCTTCATCAGTTTTCCCTGAGGGTGAGACCCAGCAGGTTTAAAGACTTTTCTGTGAAGTCTCTGGACTCTGTTTTTCTTATCCTGCCCAGTATGTGGTGCTTGTGTGCCTGCCAGTCCCACCAGCATAAAGTGATGCCATACCTTTAAATTTGGCTGAATTTCCCAAGCCCTGGTATCTGAATTCCTTGAGGGAGGGATTCCACCTGAATTAGGCTTCACTCCTCCCCTGATAAAGGCACAGTTTCCAGACATTCCTCAAATATGCTTGTTTCTGTCTATGCCTGGGGCAGTTGCAGCTTGAGAATTCCTGCCACTGTATCCAAAGACAGTCAAGCCTTGGTAGAAACACAGCCACAAAAACCTCTGTTTCTTTTCTTTTTTTCTTTTTCTGTCAGCCCTGCCCCCTTGGCACTGGGGCAAAAATGAGTGACCTTTGCTTTGACCACATTCACCTGAGCTGGGGGCCTGTTTTTAGTAGTCAGAATTTGTTAATTAATTCCACAATTGGTCTTTCATTGGGCTCATCCCCTGCTGCCAGTAAAGTCTCTTTACTTTCCCCTCAGGGAAGCAGCCTGTGGGGGAGGGGCGCCAGCTGCCACGGCTTGGGGGACTCATGGTTCTGCAGAAGTTTGCAGCCAGTTTAGCTGGTCTAAACTGGGATATGCTGTGTCCAGTCCCTGACGTGGCCCCAGGAGCTGTTCTGTACTGTTTCTGGTTATTTAGTAGTTATTTTGAAAGACAAACTAAAACATGCACATTGTTAAGCCGCCATCTTGGCCACACCTCTGTTTACTATCTGGCTTAAGGTTTTGAGGCTCAGATAAATCCAAAATATAGGCATGGTCAATGCAATTCTCCTAGAAGACTGGCATTCTGGGACTGGCTACCAGCTATCATTGGTCCTTGGCATTTTTGTCACATGGCAATACCCAAGGCTGCCTCTCTTGACTTCTCCTTTCTCTTCCAGACTCTGCTATCTTTCAGCTTTCTGGCTGCTCCCTGTAGCTTTCTCTTCAGAGGCCCTCTTTATTATGCCTCCAGTAATAGAATTAAGGTTTATCCTCATCCAATGGGTCTATACTTTCACTGAAGTAACCTCATAAAAAGGCTCCATTTACAAAGGTCCACACCCACACCAGAATGGAATAAGATTAAAAAGATGTTTTTTGGGGGTACATAGCTCCAAGTTATCATACCACAGAAAAATTGTTATAATATGATCAACACCAAAGTATGTTCAACATAATGAATTGCCAAACAAGGACATAAGATTTCAAGGAACAATGAGTAAAGTAACACTAGTAAGATTCCAATACTGAAAATAAAACTCCATAAATGATTCCTTTAAATGTATGGAATCATTTACTCACTAGCAACATTGACCCAATTTTCTAATGACACCTCCCAATTGGATAATTATTTTTAAATTATAAAATAATTTTATATTTCATAGAAGCATTAATGCAAAAAAGAACTTAACAGAGAAGTTCAAATAGACATATTAAGGAAGTCGAGAAGGACATAAGATATAGCTATCAATAAGCAATATTTTGACCAGTTTATGCTCAAATGTTCCCTGCATCTGTTGCCTCTCTTTATAGTATCTCCCTGTCCTGCCAGAAGTCTAGGGCCTTCATGTTGGTCAGGCCTGGACTTAGGTGGAAAAAGCAATCTGATAATCATGCATAGCAATTTTTAATCATTTTAAGGAGACTTCTACCCTTTTCCTTCATCCTCTCAACAGTTGTGATCATCAGTTCTCAACATAGGTAAGAATATTTAGAGTCTTCTATTACAGAGCTTCAGAAATGTAGATTATAAGATCAGTAACTTGCTTTTTACTTTTTAAGTGATTATGAGGAGCAATAACATTGTTACCAATTTATTTAGCTAAATAAGAACTCTTTAAAAATTTTCCATCTGACACCACCATTTGAAAAAGGGAAAGATATTTTAAAATTAAAAAATGAATAAATTTAACACTATGAAAAGTCAAAACATTTCCTTGTTTTTCTTATTATGCCATCATTTGAGTCTTCTGTACAGTACCTCTTCTATGCAGTTATTCAGACCCACCTGAACATCTCCAGTTACAGAGAATTTGTATACAGTGCATTTCATTTTTGGTCAGCTATGACTGTTAGATGATTCTTCCTTGAATTTAGAAAAAGTGTATCTCCCTTTAACTTCTGACTAATTGTTTAATTCTTATACTTAGAGTAATAAGGATAGAATTGAGTAATTCTGCATGACAGTCCTTTGGATATTTGAAGATGAAGACCTCTATAATTCCCCCACATCACCCCTGCCTCCAGCCTTCATTACAAAAATGGAGTCATCTTTTCTTATGATTTTAAAATGCATAAAGAGATCTTTGAAGCCCTTAACTATCTAAAGTGATGATCAACTTCTTAAATTTTAGTATCGTAAAACATGTTTTCATAATGTACACCACTAACATCATAAAATACTGTCAAACATCTTATCTTTTTCAGAGAGCTACTGTCTGCTATTTTAATTTGCATGGATTAAAAAGAGCTTCCAAAGTTTAATCAGAATGGAAGGCTGTGAAGTCTGTTAACTAGTTGGTGGCTTAAAAAGATGGTCTCATTTGTATTCTCTATAGGAAAACATTTAAAGTCATAAACCATATTCAACCAGAAAATATGTGAAGACTTTCTATGTGACACAAGGATAGAAAATGTAACTTCTTAATATAAAACTGAATCTGACGAAAGTAGCATCCATGTTCCTAGGGACAGAGTATATGTCAAGAATTCATTATTTGAGTAGGTCCAAATGTTGGATTAGTGAAGTGTGAAATTTAGTTCATCCTCCAGATAAGCCACTAAGTAGCCAGGAAAAGTAGAGAACAACTACTGGGGCCACATTAGTGACTAGACACACAACATACACCAGTCTGGATAAGCAGGATCAACTGTGAGCCCGCCCAGAACTATACAACTGCAAGGCTCCTCAGGATCCAATTGCCCCAGACAAGTGCAGAATTAAGCTTGTCTGAGAGACAAAGAAGCTGGTCATGTGAAAGGAATTAATTCCCTGGAGGTTTTATCCTCCCCAGGAGAAGAATGGGGCCCAGCTCAGGTGGAATCCCTCCCTCAAAGAATTCAGACCCTATGGACTGGAAAAGTGAAACAATTAAGGACAGCCTACAACCTCTCATCTGTCTCAACCACACAATCAGCAGAGAGAGTCTGCTGAAATTAAAGGTACCACATCTCTTTATGCTCGTGGGGCCCCCAGGCAGGCAAGCACCACATACTGGGAAGGACAGGAAAAGCACAGCATTTAGAGGCTTCAGAGAAAAGTCTGACAACTGGCTGGGTCTCACCATCAGGAATAACTGATGCAGGTGACTGTATCCTCCAGAGATGAGGCCATTCTGGTCTGGGAAAATCTGACTGGCATCTATAATATCTAAATAGACCCTCCCAAGGAAAAATAAAAGATTCCATATAGGGCAAGAAACCAGAAAACTCGGTCTGAATAATTCTGATTCATTAAACAAAACCTATGCTAGAGATCAAGAATAAGCTGAACTTAATGTCAAAGAGCAGATAGAATGTAGAACAGAATGATCATATATTAAGAATGTTTGTATTTCTTTCTCATCATATTTTTAAAAAAACGTAAAAATTAATAAAAAATATTTTTAAAGTCTGCTCTACAACTACGTGTTAAAATGTACTTGGAAATTTCTTGGGGGGGGTTGTATATGTGTTATATTCCACAATTAAAAAATAAAACATTAAGAAAAAAGAACAGATAGAGAACAAGGTCATCCAGCAAGAAAATCTTAGGTAAAAGAGTGAAAACGATTTCCAGAATTAACAAATTAAGGAATTAAATGCCTAGTCAGCAGCAAAAAACAACGTCATACTAGGAAAATTGAAGATATGGCCCAATCAAAGGAACAAACCAACAATTCAAATGAGATACAAGAGTTGATGCAACTAACTCAGGATGTTCACACAGACATGGAAAATCTTATCAAAAATCAAATCATTGAAATGATGCAGAATATGAAGAAGTCAATGGGTGAACAAAAAGAAGAAATCAAAAGTCTGGAAAAACAAATTACAGAACTTATGGGAATGAAAGGCACAGTAGAAGAGATGGGGAAAAATAGAAACCTACAATGTTGGATTTCAAGAGGTAGAAGAAAGGATTAGTGAACTGGAGACAGAACATCTGAAATCAGATAAGCAAAATAAAATATAGGGAGAAGGATGGAAAAATATGAGCAGGGACTCAGGGAACTGCATGACAAAATGAAGTCCATGAATATACGTGTTGTGGGTGTCCCAGAAGGAGCAAAGAAAGGAAAAGGAGGAGAAAGAGTAATGGAGAAAATTATCACTGAATATTTCTCAACTCATATGAAAGACATAAAATTACAGCTCCAAGAAGTGCAGCATACCCCAAACAGAATAGATCCAAATAGACATACTTCAAGGCACTTACTAGTTAGAATGTCAGATGTCAAAGAGAATGAGAGAATTTTGAAAGCAGCAAGAGAAAAGCAATCCATTACATAAAAGGGAATCCCAATAAGAATATGTGTAGATATCTCAGCAGAAAACATGGAGGTGAGAAGACAGTGGTAAAATATATTTAAGATTCTAAAAGAGAAA
The DNA here is from genome assembly GCA_004026745.1 of Myrmecophaga tridactyla. Taxonomy (NCBI): domain Eukaryota; kingdom Metazoa; phylum Chordata; class Mammalia; order Pilosa; family Myrmecophagidae; genus Myrmecophaga; species Myrmecophaga tridactyla. The sequence continues at coordinate 8,775 of PVIY010049073.1, read as the reverse complement.
AACTGCCAACCAAAAATCCTATATCCAGCAAAATTGTCCTTCAGAAATGAGGGGGAAATTAAAACATTTTCAGATGGAAAATCACCAAGAGAATTTGAGATCAAGAACCTGGCTCTGCAAGAAGCACTAAAGGGGGCACTAGAGGCAGGTAAGAACAGACAGAAGAGAGAGTTGTGGAGAAGAGTGCAGAAATGAAGAACATTAGTAAAGGTAAGAAAAGAAAAAAAAACAGATATGACTATTAAATTCCAAAAGGCAAAATGGTAGAAAAAAAGACTGCCTTTAAAATAATAACACTAAATGCTAATGGATTAAACTCCCCAATCAAAACACATAGACTGGCAAAATGGATTTTTTTAAAAAGACCCATATATATGCTGTATACAGGAGATGCATTTTAGACCCAAGGACAAACATAGGTTGAAAGTGAAAGGTTAGGAAAAGACATTCCATGCAAACAGCAATCAGAAAAGAGTAGGAGTAGCTATACTAATATCCAACAACTTAGAATTCAAATGTAAAACAATTAAAAGAGACAAAGAGGGACACTATGTATTAATAAAAGGAGCAGTTCAACAAGAAGACATAACAATCACAAATATTTATGCACTGAGACAAATTACTGCAAAATACATGAAGCAAATGCTGAAAAGAGAAATAGACATATCTACCATAAGAGTTGAACAGTTCAATTTCCCACTCTTATCATTGGACAGAACATCTAGACAGTGGATCACTAAAGAAACAGAGAATTTGAATAATACAGAAAAATGAACTAGACTGAATAGGCATTTATAGAACATTACATCCCACAACAGCAGGATACACCTTTTCTAAAGTGCTCATGGATCATTCTTAAGGATAGACCAAATGCTGGGTCACAAAGCAAACCTCAATACAGTAAAAAGATTGAAATCATACAAAACACTTTCTCAGATCATAAAAAAAATGAAGTTGGAAATCAATAACAACCAGAGGGCCAGATAGTTCACAAATATATGCGGGCTCAATGCACAATCTTAAACAACCAGTGGGTCAAGGAAGAACCTACAAAGGAAATCAGTAAATATCTCAAGGCAAATGAAAATGAAAATACAACATATCAAAATTTATGGGATGCAGCAAAGGCAGTGCTAAGAGAGAAATTTATTGCCTTAAATGTCCATATAAAAAAAGAACAAAGAGCAAAAATCGAGGAATTAAGCGTTCACATGGAAGAATGAAAGAAAGAATAGCAAACTAATCCCAAAGCAAGCAAAAGGAAAGAAATAGCAAAGATAGAGCAGAAATAAATGAAATTGAGAATGTGAAAACAATTGAGAAAATCAACAAAACAAGAAGTTTGTTCATTGAAAAAAATCATTAAAATTGATGAACCCCTAGCAAGGTTGACAAAAAGAGAAAGAGGATGCAAATGAATAAAATCAGAAATGGAAGAGGAGACATAACCACTGACCTACCCCACAGAAATAAAGGAGGTAATGAGAGGATGCTATGAACAACTTTATGCTAATAAAATGGACAATATAGATGAAATGGACAATTTTCTAGAGAGGCATGAACAACCAACATTGACTTGAGAAGAAGTAGATGACCTCAACAAACCAATCACAAATTTAAAAAATTGAATCAATCATTAAGAAGCTCCCAAAGGAGAAAAGTCCAAGATCAGATGGCTTAAATATGAATTCTACCAAACACTCAAGAAAGAATTAGTACCAATCCTGCTCAAACTCTTCAAAAAATTGAAGAGGGAAGGATACCTAACTCATTCTACAAAGCCAGCATCACCCTCATACCAAAGTCAGACAAAGAAACTAAAAGAAAGGAAAATTGCAGATCAATCTCTCTAATGAATATAGATGCAAATGTCCTCAAAAATCTTGCAAATTGAATACAGCAGCACATTAAAAGCATTAAACAACATGACCAAGTAGGATTCATCCCAGGTATGCAAGGATGGTTCAACATAAGAAAATCAATTAATGTAGTATGTCATATCAATAAATCAAAGCAAAAAAAACACACAATCACCTCAATTGATGCAGAAAAATGGTTTGACAAAATTCAACATTCTTTCTTGATGAAAACACTTTAAAGGATAGAAATCATGGGGAACTTCCTCAACATGATAAAGGGAATATATGAAAATCCCACAGCTAACATCATCCTCAATGGCAAAAGACTGAAAGCTTTCACCCTAAGATCAGGAACAAGACAAGGATGTCCACTGTCACAACTTTTATTCAACATTGTTTTGGAATTTCTAGCCTGAGCAATTAGGCAAGAAACAGAAATATAAGGCATCAAAATTGGAAAGGAAGAAGTAAAGCTCCCACTGTTTGCAGATTATTAGATACTATATGTTGAAAACCCTGAAAATTCCCAACAAAACTATAAGAGTTAATAAATGAGTACAGCAAAGTTTCAGATTACAAGATCAACACTCAAAAATCTGTAGTGTTTCTATATACAAATAATGAGCAATCTGAGGGGGAAGTCAAGAAAAAAAATCCATTTACAATTGGAACCAAAAGAATAGAATTTAGGAATAAATTTAACTAAGGATATAAAAGACATATACAAAGAAAACTACAAGAAATTATTAAAAGAAATCACAGAAAACCTAAATAAATTGAAGAGCATACCATGTTCATGGATTGAAAGACTAAATATAGCTAAGATGTCAATTATACCTAAATTGGTTTATACACTCAATGCCATACCAATTAAAATGCCAAAAACTTACTTTTCAGAAATAGAAAAAACAGTAACCAAATTTATCTGAAAGGGCAGGGTGCTTTGAATTGCTAAAAATATCTTGAGAAGAAAAATGAAGTTGGAATTCTCACACTACCTGACTTCAGAGGCATATTACAAAGCACAGTGGTTAAAATAGCATGGTAATGGCATAAAGATAAATGTACTGACCAACGAAATCGAATAGAGTGTTCAGATGTAGACCCTCTCATCTATGGACAATTGATCTTTGATAAGACGGTCAAGCCAACTCACCTGGGACAGAACAGTCTCTTCAATAAATGATGCTTACAGAATGGGATATCCACATGCAAAAGAATGAAAGAGGATCACGTCTCCCATCCTATACAAAAATTAACTCAAAGTGAATCAAAGACTTAAACATTAGAGCTAAGATCATAAAACTTTCAGAAGAAAATAAAGGGAAATATCTAATAAAACTTGCAATAGGAGGCAGTTTCCTAGATCTTACACCCAAAGCATGAGCATTGAAGAAAGAAATAGATAAATAGGAGCTTCTCAAAATTAAATTCTTTTGTGCATCAAAGAACTTTGTCAAGAAAGTAAAAAGGCAGCCAACACAATGGGAGACAATATTTGGAATTGACATATCAGATAAGGGTCTAATGTCCAGAATATGTAAAGAGATTGTCAACTCAAGAACAAAAAGACAAACAACCCAATTTTTAAAAATGGGCAAAAGACATGAACAGACAGTTCTCAAAGAGAAAATACAAATGGTTAAAAGGCAAATGGAAAGATGCTCGACTTCCCTGGCTATTAGGAAATGCAAATCAAAACAGAATGAGATATCATCTCACACCCACCAGAATGACCATTATCAAAAAAACAGAAAGTGAAAGTGCTGGAGAGGATGTGGAGAAAGAGGCACACTTATCCATTGTTGGTAGGAATGTAAAATGGTACAACTGCTCTGGGAGGCATTTTGGTGGTTCCTCAGGAAGCTAAGTATAGACTTGTCATATGATACAGCAATACAACTGCTAGGTATCTATTCAAAGGACATAAGGGCAAGGACACCAATATTCATAGTAGCATTGTTTACAGTTGCCAAGAGATGAAAACAGTCCAAATGTCCATCAATAGATGAGTGGCTAAACAACTTGTGGTATATACATACAATGGAATATTATGCAGCTGTAAGACAGAATAAAGTCATGAAGCATGTAACAATGTGGGTGAGCCTTGAGGACATTATGCTGAGGGAACTTAGGTAGAAACAAAAGGACAAATACTGTATGGTCTCACAAATATGAACTAGCATTAATGACTAAACTTGGAGAATTTAATTTAAGAACAGAAATTATCAGGAGATAGAAATAGGATAGAAATTGGGTAATTGGAGCTGAAGGGATATAGATTGTACAATAGGACTGATTGTAAAAATTCAGAAATGGATAGCACAATGCTACCTAACTGTATTACAATAATGTAAGTATACTGAATGAAGCTGAATGAGAGAATGATAGAGGGAGGAAGGCTGGGGGCACATATGAAACCAAAAGGAAAGATAGAAGATACAGACTGAGATGGTATAACCTAGGAATGCCTAGAGTGCACAATAATAGTGACTAAATGTACAAGTTAAAAAATTGTTTTGCATGAGGAAAAACAAAGAAATGTCAATATTGCAGGGTGTTGAAATAGATGGTCATTCATATTTTAAAATTTCAACTTGGGTGTGAGACTAAAGTAAGCAATTTATATTTGGTACAAAATTTACATTTTGACTAGTGCATTTCCTAATTTAACTTATATGGACACTTTAAATGAACACCTTATGTACATGGAACCTTGATAGGACATGAGATTTTGCAAGTTTGCCCAGGTTAGTGTGATGCCCCAATAAATCCCAGAATGATTGGAACAATGAATGAAGAAGTATTGGCAAAGTCCCCTTGGGGGAATGGGGAGAAAGGGGGAAATTTCAACTTCCCCATTTGGAGAATTCCTGATATTCAGACAAGCAGTGGGGATAACCAAATCAACAGACTGAGCCCTCAATCTTGTGGTTTGTTCTTATGAAACTTATCCTCACAAAGAATAGGCTAAACCTACATAAAATTAGGCCAAAGAATCACCCACAGAGAACCTCTTTTGTTGCTCAGATGTGGCCTCTTTCTCTAAGCCAACATGGCAAGCAATCTCACTGCCCTCCCCCTCTCTACATGGGACATGACTCCCAGGAGTGTGAACCTCCCTGGCAACATGGGACAGAAATCCTAGAATGATTGGGACTCAGCATAAATGGATTGAGAAAATCTTCTCCACCAAAAGGAGGAGGAGAGAAATGAGACAAAATAAATTGTCAGTGGTTGAGAGATTTCAAACAGTCAAAAGGTTATCCTCAAGGTATTCTTATGCATGGTTTATTAGAGTGACTAGAGGGAAGTGCCTGAAACTGTAGAGTTGTGTTCCAGCAGCCATGTTTCTTGAAGATGATTGTATAATAATATAGCTTTTGCTGTGTGACTGTGTGGTTGTGAAAACCTTGTGTCTGATGCTCCTTTTATCTATGGTATAAACAGATGAGTAAAGCATATGGATAAAAACAAACAATAGGGGGAACAAAGGTTAAAATAAATTGAGTAAATTAAAAAAAATTCATTATTTTATTTCAAGATTAGTGTATCATCAATCTGCCCTATGACATATAAGTTTTACTGTTTTGCAGGTTATTTGGTAGCAAGTTCAACAGCATAGTTTAGTGACAATGTGAGCTGCATAATGACTCCCCTTGGAAATCAGCTTTTAGGACACAGGATTAGACATACAAGGGCCTTTATTCAAATGGAAAAACATATTTTGAAACGTTGATTGTCACCCTCATAAGACCATCAGCTCATACAAAGAAAGTTAATTCAACAGATAAGTAGGTTTGGTAAAACTATATATGCAAAACAAAAAAAATCTATTGACTTTTCTAGTCTAAACTAAAAATGTTTAGTGTCTTGTGTGTTGAAAGACATGAGATGATCATAGAGAACATAATTTATATTATATGTTTTGGTCATTTATAATACCTTGTGTTAAAAAGAATGGTCCTCCATGTGATGTGGTGGAAAAAGGTAGCAAATTAGATATTACAGAAACTAATTTAAATTTTTTATCTCATACCATAAACATACCAACATATGAGTTTGGCTCTCACTAGTTCAAAAGGTTTCTGAAAGTAAATCAATTGAGTTATATTAACTTTTCCATACAATTCATGGCTGTACATTAATATATACTATTTTTTATCAAAACAATGCAATAAGCTTGAAATTCAAAATTTTGTGGATAATGTTATTTTTCAGTATATGGAAAATGTTTATGCTGGAAATACATAGGCAGAAATTTCTATTTAAACAGAAATATGTTTTTCAAATGTCAGAAAGAATTCTTTCAAGCTCTTATCAATGGAGATGTTGATAAGCTCCCACATAGTGATAGAATACCTCCCACAATATAACCCTTCTTCCTGAATTGTCACTGTGCATTTGAAATATTGAGTTCATTATTTAGTCTTTTTATTCCCTAGGATCTGCAGATTCACAACTTTAATATTTCTGCATATCAAAAGTGCAAGTATATTCTACTTTAAAAGTTTGTGTGATTAAGCTGTCTGCATAAGTTATATTAGGAAATGCACTAGTCAAAATATAAATTTTGTATCAAATAAACATTTTTTACTTTAGTCTCACACATAAGTTAAAATAAGTACATGGAATCTGGAGTAGAGCATGAGATTTTGTTGGTTTATCCAGAGTGGTGCCCTGATAAATCCCAGAGTGATTTGAACAGTGAATAAAAAAATATTTGCAAAGTCCTCTCCAGGGAATGGTGAGAAAGGGGGAAAATTCAACTTCCCCAAGTTGAATTCTTGATATTCTCACAAGCAGTGGGGACAACAAAAGCAATAAGCTGAGCTCCCAATCTTGGGGGTTGTTCATATGAAACTTAACACCACAAAGGATAGGACAAGCCCACTTAAAATTAGGCCTAAGAGTCATCCCCAAGAGAACCTCTTTTGTTGCTCAGATGTTGCCTCTCTCTCCAGCCAACACAACAAGCAAACTCACTGCCCTCCCTCTCTGTGGGACATGACTCCCAGGGATGTGGACCTTCCTGGAAACATGGGAGAGAAATCCTAGAATGAGCTGAGACTCAGCATCAAGAGATTGAGAAAACATTCTCAACCAAAAAGCGGAAGTGTGAAATGAGACATAATAAAGTGTCAATAGCTGAGAGATTCCAAACAGAGTTGAGAGGTTATCCTGGAGGTTATTCTTATGCATTAAATAGAAATCCCCTTGTTAGTTGAGATGTAATGAAGAGGTTGGAGGGAACTGCCTGAAAATGTAGAGCTGTGTTCCAGGAGCCATGTTTCCTGAAGATGATTGTACAATGATATAGCTTTCACCAAGTGACTATGTGATTGTGATGCTCCTTTTATCTACCTTATCAACAGATGAGTAAAACATATGGGATAAAATAAATAATAGGGGGAACAAATGTTAAAATAAATTTAGACTGAAATGCTAGTGATCAACGAAAGGGAGGAGTAAGGGGTATGTATGATTTTTTTTTCTGTTGTCTTTTTATTTCTTTTTCTGAATTAATGCAAATGTTCTAAGAAATAATCATGTTGATGAATATGCAACTATGTGATGATATTGTGAATTACTGATTATATATGTAGAACAGAATGATCATAAGTTAAGAATGTTTGTGTTTGTTTGTTGTTATATATTTTTAAAAATTTAAAAATTAATAAAAAAGAAAAAATTTATATGACAAAAAAAGAAATAAGAAAAAAAGTTTGTGTGAGGCAGAACAATTTGTTTTTGAAGGTTTTGAAATGATTGTGTTAAAGAACAGCACAAAAATTCATTCTAAATAAAGAACTGCAATTGTAGAGATAATCATATATGACTCATGCATTTAGGTATGTTGTTATGCTTGTCAAGCACTCTATTTTTTTCTAATAATATATTCACATATTCTTTTTTTGTATTGAAAGGCTGACTCAGAGCTCATCCTTGGCCACTGAAAAAAAATAGACTTTACTTTCAAATTATCTTCTTCTGTTTAAATACTAACATCATCATCTTTCAGAGTCCACCACTTACTCTATTATATATTTTCACGATGAAGATGCTGGAAGTTCTTGGTAGATGTTTTCACTAATAATGAAAATCATGGGGATTAAAGGGACCCCAGAATTTGGAAGTAAACAAAGAAGAATGTTGTTTTCAGATTGGCAAATCACACATTTCTAATGTTTCCATTTACCAATTTGACTATGTTCTTTTCTTTTTCTTTACAGGAAGGGTTAGCCATTAAAGAAATGGAAATAAAATCTGGTATGGGCAGCATATGTAATACATGTAGTATAAATTCAGCACCAGCATCAATCCTAGGGAAAAAAAGCACTCATTTACTAGTTTAGCATGAGACAAGCAGTACATGGATAAAGCTTTAGTGATTCTAACACATAAGCCACTTTTCCTTATGCAGTATTCAATAAATTGTTTAAAAGGGTTATTTAAAGCAGATTCAAAAACTGAATTGAAAATTGTCTAATGGACATATAAAATATTCCTTAATGGGCAGAACAATGGTGGAGTAGTGGCAGAATTCTTGCCTGCCATGCCAGAGACCTAGGTTATATTCTTGGAGCCTACACATGCCCCCCCCAAAATAATAATTATATATATATTCTTTATTATCTTAATAATAAACTATTATTAAGTGATTTGATTTTATAGATCATTTTATACATACATAAATTTTTACTTTAAATCTTTCTAGTAAGGTTATACAGGTAGTTTTAAATTTTGAATCAAAATTCAAATAATGAAAATTTGTTCTCAAAGATCTATTTTTAAAAATAGACTAATAACTGCTATCCAGTAGCCATAATTGGCTATTATAGGTGTATAATAACTAAAGTTATAGTCAAGCTTAAATAACTTGTTTGAAATATAAATTTGTTGTATCTGATGAATG
>PVIY010049072.1:0-16846 GCA_004026745.1 Myrmecophaga tridactyla | reverse complement strand
CTAATACAAGATGTTAATTATTGGGTGGTATATGAGAACTCTGTATTTTATGCATGATTTTTCTGTAAACTTACAACTTTAAAAATATAGGCAAAGTGAGATATTACTTCACACTCAATAGATGGCTATAATAAAAAAGACAGATTAAAACAAGTGTTGGTAAAGACGTGAAGAAATTCAAGCATTTGTATATCACTGTTTGTGGTGTAACTTGCAGCAACTTTGGAAAACAATCTGATATTTCCTCAGAAGTTCAAATATAGAGTTTACCATTAGATCCAGTAATTTCACTGCAATTTAATAAACTCAAGAGAATTGACTACTTATTTCCACTAAAAAACTCATATATGAATGTTTATACATGAATATTTGTAGCAGCTAAAAAGAGGAAAGAGCCCAAATGTCCATCAAGTGATGGTTTGATAAATAAAATATGGTCTAAACCCATTCAATGACATGGAGATTTATTTGAATATAAAAAGGAATGACATATGAATGCATGCTAAACATGGATTAGCCTTGAAAACATTATGCTAAATGAAAGAAGCCAGTTACAATAGACCTTGCATTGCATGAATCAATTTATATGAAATGTTTGGAATAGCTAAATCTATAGAGACAGAAAGTAGATTAGTGGTTTTCTATGGCTGGGAGTCTGAGGAGAATTGCAGAGTAACTGCTAATGGATAGATAGCTTCTTTTTGAAATAATGAAATAATCTAAAAATGATTATGGTGGTGGTTATACAACTCTGAATATACTAAAATCTTTTAAATTGAATTCCACATTAAATGGATGAATTTGTATGCTATGTGACCATCTCCCTATATCTGTTATATATAAAAGTTATATTTGCAGGTTCTTAATAGGTTACACTAAATACAATTAGCAACATAGGGAATTTTCTTAAAATATTGTTTTCCTCATTTCATAGACAGCAAGTTATTGCTATGTTAATGAATCCAATAGTTTTGTACATTAAAATATATTTTATCCTTTTTATTTTTCCACTTGTATGCTATTTTTCTTTTGTCTTAATTCATTTTTTGTTCCTATCATTGCAATATGGTTTAATAGAACAATAAAGATGATTAGATCATATATCCAGAAATGTAAATTATATAACACAGTGTTTTTCAATCTGATCCTCAAGATGATGAGATATTCTTTAAAGTCTCCTTAAGTACTGGGGAGATGTGGAGAATAATAAGGCAGAGGAACTGTTTCCACTTCAATGAGAACATTGGTGTTCTAATCAAAGCTTCACTTTAAAGAGAAGAATCTCAATTCCAAAAAATAAAATAAAGTAAAAATCAAGATTTTGACTAGGAAAGTAGAAGTGAAACAAGACTAGATTTCATGATTCTCTGCTCCACGAATTTATACTTCAGTCTTTTTAATGTATAGATATTTAATTTTCACACATTGCAATATAATCAAAGATCAATTATTTTATAAACATGTGTGAACTCTTTCTATCCACAATTTTGAATTTTTATTAGCCAATTATATTGCTTCTTCCTACCAAGATTTTATTAATATTTGTAGAATAAATTTATTATTTTGGCTACTGTTTCTTTCTGGAGAATGTCTCTTTTGTTCCAATCATGTTTTCAGGGGTTGCCAAGTTCAGCATCATACTTTCTGACTGTCTGGGTAAGGACACAGTGATCTCCACAGAAATGGGCATATGCACAAGCAGAGACAGAGTACATAGCCGGAAGGTGATCTCTTTCTTTCTTATTGGAAATCTTAATTATGTGAACCTTGTTCTGAACTGTGTTGTGTCTACATTGAGAGATTCCCATGAGAGAATTGAAGCAATGTTTATATAGAAGCCAAGGTATGAGGCAGAAAAAGGCATCTGGTGGTGTTTGAGTCTCTAAACTCAATTGTCTTTTAAGCTGGTTTCATGACTCTTTTTTAAATGAAATTTCTTTTCCTGTGGTGCTCTCTATACAATTAATTTGCTTCACCTGAAGTCAGTGGATCAGCAACATTGCAACAGCACAAGAAATAAATGATAACCCTTGAAAGAAATTCTGTCCTGAGCAGAGGAAGTGGTCGTCTTGCCAGGTCATTCTTTTGATATTGAGACCTGGCAATGGGGCCCAGGGGAAAAAAAAAAACCCTGACCACATTCTTGAAGAACTGGAAATCCTCCATGCACGCTGGGGGGAAGAGGACTGAAGAACACAAATAAAGGTAAGAAATGTTGACTACCCTTGAGGGCCTGAGAAGATCTTAAGCCCTTGAGGGAACTTAGAAATTTCAAAGCACTACCAAGATCAAGGCCCACTGACCCTCAGGACTCATTGCAATGGGATGCCTGTGCCTAAGTCACATACTGAAAGAAAGAAGAATTAAAGACATGTTTAATGAAATCTGTATTAGAATATGAGTCAAATATCTGTTGTAACTGTTGCTTAAAATGGTACTATATGTTGCTCTTCATATAACAACTAAACAGGTTTGAGATATGAAAACATTAATTAAACAACTTTCTTATCGTTCCCCGTATAATTTGTGTGAACATGACTCTTTCTGTTGAATTCATTTAATATTTTGTTTTCGTGACTTTTAATAGACACAATCTAGGTCAATGCTACTAACAACTTTCTGAGATGTAAAATTAGACAAGAATTTTTATTAAGTTTCTTGTGATAGAAGGAAATCATGAGCTATTCCTCAGAGGCCAAGGGAGGATTGTAAGTGAAAGAAATGTGAATGGTATGCTTTTGGATCTTAGACAAGTCCACACAATTTAGGGTTATTTTCACCACAGACTGAAAGGAATTTGTGAATTTTAAAAAGTGCTTATAATATTGTTCTACCCATTTTATGACTACCTAAATTCTCTCAAAACTAGGGACATATACACACTAAACTTTTATCAGTTGGAAGAAATCCTGGAGAGAAGTAGTAAAATCAATTGGTTGATTAGGACTCAAAGATAGAGATAAATTGCCATCTGTCAAATACACACAAGCAAACTTTAAGAGTAGGATTATCATCAGTAGTATTCTTTTTCTTTAACATATTCTCTTTCCTAGTAACACTGGAGTGCAAATAACCCAAGTAGTAAGAGGTTAGAAAGAACTGCCTTCTTGAACTATAAATCCCTAAGATACATGAATCCATCAACAACATGAATTCATAAATAATATGCATATATTTATGAAAAGCATAGCATTCAATTTTTATAACCCCGAGTCTTATTTAAACTGTTTGTATCTAGAATATATTCTCATTCTGTGCTTAAAGCTACCAAAACATTATTTTGGATTTGTTTCAAAAGATAATTCTTATCATTTTGTAAAAAACTTGATAACATAGATTAAATGTATTATAATAAAAATAATTATGCAATATAATAGACAGATATTTTACAAGAATTGTTTCCAAGCTCTCAGTAGTAATAAAAAGATTACAAGTTTAATACCATAATTTATAATTAATAGTAGAGGTTTTATTCTTAATTAATATTGGTAGGAATTAAGAAGACATACTGCCTTGTATAAAATTAATTTGTTGATCATATTTTACTATCTGTTATTTATGTGCCAGTAAATAGGACCATAATATATATTTCCATTATATTCCATGCAGAGTCATGGATGGGTTGGCCATTTTTATTTAATTAAATCGTGTTAATTCATTAGCAATCACTTGTATCAAAATATTCCTTTAGAATTCTCACCTTCCAGACAGGAGACCCCCAGTTCGATTCCCAGACCATACCTTGCCCCCCGAGAAAATTCCTTTAGGCCTTAGATTTTTTTCAGTTTCCCATACATAAATGTCCAATTAACAGATTTTATATTTTTATTAAGATTTCTATGATGGTTTAGATATCATTATACCTTATAATACTAACCCTTAGAGAACAGGAAGAGATAATTAGATTGTTGTAACTTTTGAAGAAAATCGGAGTTAATTAACATTCTGGCTTTACAAGTTAACAATCACTGCTAATAAAATCTACCCAATACTTAGTTGCTTTATAACAACAGCAGTTATTTAATGACAACATTGTCAAAATTCTGTAACTGGACTGGGAGCCATTAACTATCTGTCCTCAGCTGTGCTAAAATCCAGCTGGGGTCCTTCACAAGTTTTGGGCTTCACCTGAGAAAGCTGAACTAAATTGATTCTGATCCGACAGAATCTCATCCTCCAGCAGGCCAGCTGAGCAAGTTTACTCAGGGGGGGCAGAATTTCAGAGAAAGGGCAAATATACATAACTTTTTGAGCACTAGACTCAGACTTGAGTACTAGTTACACAGCATAACTCCTGTTGCATTCTACTGGCCAAAAACTGTTGTAAGGCCAACCCAGGTCCAAGGAGCTTAACAGGAGGAGCTGCATAGCCACTTGTAACTATGAGAAATGTAATGGCGCTGGCTTGTCCCAGCTATTCCATTGTCTAAGCTTAGTTTTGAGGGAAACTTAAAGAATTCTCATGAGCTTCCAAGTTATAACAATTCTCAAAATGTCATAGCATTTAATTTATCTTGTTTCCCAAAAAGTTCATAGCCACTATGTCAAAAACACATATGTTGGGTGGCAGAGGGATTTAAAGAGACACAGGTTAACAAAAACTGATCTTTTCTGACTGTAGACTTTTCCCTAAGAGATCTTTAATATTATTTTTGTCTTTGCAAATTGCTGACATTAAGACCTTTAGCATCTCCCCATAAATACTGTGACATTAACAGGCACAGCAGTGTCCTAGCTGAGAACTCAAAATTGTTTATCGGCTGAGGAAGAGAAAGCATTTTTATCTTTCCTATTCTACTTACTTACTGTCTTATTTATAAGAAACTATACCACACGTACTGTCTCATATCCTCATACAAGCTTACGCAAACATATATCATTACACAGTGTCCCCTTCCTGTATCCACACTTTCTTGAAATATAATTTGAAACTCTTCCTATTAAGAGATTATTTCCTCCACCCCTTGAATGTGTGCAGCGCTGGTGATTTGATTTGACCACAGTATATTGCAGCCAAAATGGCATTATACCAATTCTGTAGCTGGATATCAAGAGATTTACTAGTATTCTTGGACCCCATGTCATAAGAACAAGACCAGGCTAGTCTGCTAACATCATATGATAAGAGATACAAGACTCAGATACTTGATGCCCCTAGCAAACAGCCAGACAATCCTCAAATGGGTCAAGAACAGTCAGTCCTTAATAACCACAGATATATGAATGAACCTAGCTGAGATCACGTGAGCCTGAGTCTGATGGTCAACAGTACCAAACTTGTCAACCAATTTGTGAAGAACGAATGTATAATTGTTACAATTTTAAGTCACTAAATGTCAGGGTCAATTTTTTACAGTTAAAATGAGATATAATGATGCATCATTCATGTTTAAATATTTCAAAATACATTAGAAAAGAAAATGAAAGTCACTATTCAGATATATGAAAATCATCAATTTTATCAGTGACTTGAAGATGTTTTGAAAAATTTTGTGCTTTTCAAGGTCATTTTAAATTCTGATGTATTTTTGATCCTTTATGTAATATTCAATTTTATATCTCAAAATTTGTCCTTATAAATTGGACCACATGGATTGACCAGTAGGGAAAACAAGATGCCCCAATTCTTGAGGATATTTACATTTTCAATCAGAGCCTAACATATGCACTGCCAAGATATCCAGTTGCCTATTTTCCTTTAGTCAGTACACTATGAATTTGAATTAGATCTCCCTTGGTTTTTTCACCTGTCAAACTCTATCCTATTACAACAACATCAAAAGCTTAAGTGTCTTTTCTGACCTAATTTTTTCTCAAGTGGCCAGATAAAAGGGAGTGAGAAATAAATTATGAAACCATCAGTTGCAAAACAACTGAGTAAATATGAAAAGAGGTTAATGAGAGGACAAAGATCAAACATCTTAACCAAAATAACAAGCGTACTATTCTTAATGACTGCAAATGTTCACAAGACTTTTACTTTCATCCTGTAAAATAAAACACTCTAAAATACAATGAATTATACTGAAATATTAATGAATACTACCTCAAAGGCAGAGTTCATTGCCTTTTTGTTTTATCTTCATACTCTTATGCTCAGAATCAGAAGCCTATTTCTTCCAAGTCCCTCTCCATCAAAGCTTTACATTAGAATATAGTGGTTACTTCTTTGTAGGTTATTTATTCAAAAGACTTATTCACTACAACTAAGGGGCAACATATTACCATTTTATAAACTCCCTTTACTAGGATTGTGTGAGCTCATGTAACTGAGAAATCAGGATTTAAGGGATGATTTGGATTACTGAATCATATTCCTTTTTGCTTGCTGGGATATTGGAGTAGACAGAGGGGAATACTTGAAATCCCTAAAGTGTAATGCAGCTGCCCTGATATCTGAAATGTTTGTAAAAGACTTTATCTTGTGCCTTTGTCACTGTAAGGACTGTTACCCCATTATCTGGTCATTTTCTTGTAGCATAAAGGCCCTAATGCTACTGAAGAATTTGAAGTCAGCTATTAATGAGCTTTAGCCCCCAGACATTTGTAAATTGATAGCCTACCTTTCCTCCTTTCATTTTTGTTCTCCTATTGAAATGATAATGATAACACTATCTCTTTTTCTGCTTTGAACTTGCTATTCCAAATGACCTCATCTCCCCTTGCTAAGATCCTTAAAAACCTTGAGCACACTAAACTCCAAGAGACGACTTTTGGGCTAATAGGCCATCATCACTCCTACTATGCACGTAGTAATAAACTCTTCCTCTCTTTTAAACCCTGGTGTCTCAGGAATTGGTTATTAAGTATATCAGGCAAAAGAATCCACAGCCTTTGTCTGGTAACACTCACAATTACTTAGCTATACCAAAGTAAAATAGAGATATCAGAAGACCTTATTACTTCAAGACATGAGCTTTACCTTGTTGACCAAATGCCTTAATTGCCATTATACATATTTCATAAAGGAAAAGTCATTTTTCAGACCTTAATATGAACTTGATATTGTAAGGGTAAAAATACAATGAAAATGAAAAGATCTACATTAATTTTCCTGGTTTAAAAAAGAAAAAAAAAACCCTCATCCCTTCTTAGAGCATTCTTCAGGAAACCTATCATTGTAAACCCTTTTCTGCCCCTTTGATGTATATATAATTCTTTTTAAAAACTAAATAAGTCTTTTACCAGCTTTATAATGCAGGAATGTCTTTATCTAGGATCTCTTTCAAATGTAAAACATCAAGGAAATTAGTGCCTCTATCTCCCAGTTTTCACGGAGTTTAGCTTAGGTTCTGAATCCAAGTTATATAACTATATACCTGTCATAGACATAGGAGAAGTTTCATTATTCCTCTCTATAGAGGCAATTAGCAAACACAAAAGCCACCCTAATTACCATGTGAATTAAAATGGACTATATTTGACAAATGGCCTTCTTTCTGGAGGACTAGCTATTATTTATTTTGATAATATGTATGCAATGGGTTGCAGGTGCTTGGCTATATAAGAGGTGGGGTGAGGTGGGTAAGGTGGGGTTTCTTCCTTTCCTTAGAGACTCTGTAGTGGATTGCCAGTGATGCATCACATTCTGTTTCTGTGCTTATTCACTAATAACATCTCTTTTATTCATTTCTGTATAGATGTCTTCTTGTTTGGAGAAGATTTTTATTTTTAATTTTATTTGCCCAACAATATGCAAGTCAGCTCACAAGCCTGAAAAGCTCTGTGTATATGTGTTTGTGCATATTAAGAATGGTATTTAGGAGTTCATATTCTTCATACCTGTTTTACAAGCATGGTGCTCTTTTTCAACAAGTAAAGTCATGGTAATTCATACAATTGTTGTAAAGACTTTGATTATAACTATGTCTAAAGGTTGCCATTTTTTTTCTCCCACATGGGCAGGCTCTGGGAATCAAACCTGGGTCTCTGTCATGGCAGGCGAGGATTCTACCACTGAGCCACCATGGCACCACCCTAAAGTGCCTTTTAAAAGGGATTTTAACTTTTACTCTAAGGACAGCCATTCATTTCTTGTGTTATTTTCCAGCTCAGCACAAACTTGAGACCAAAGATTCCACCAAGCTGAAGATCAGCTATAGGTTTTAATTAGGGACATATAGACTGGAGAATTATTCTTCCCAATGGTGGCGCATTTCTTCCTGAAAAAACGCTTTTGCTCACATTCTTTTGGTCTCACCTCATTCCTGCTGAGTTTGCTAAGTTTGCCTTTCTTCTGGTGCCGAGACTCAGAGTGAGGTGACCCCCAGTGCTTCAGCCTTGTAACCTGGGAGGCAGTGGGCGGTGGCAGCTCATCCCGGGCTTACTTCCAGATCTTGGTTGTTGTGTGCTGGGTCTGGTTCCCCTCTGAGTCTCTCCCACACTCCATGAGGCAAGGGGCTTCTTGACCCACTCTGCCTTGCAACTGGGGAAGCAGTAGACAGCGGCAGCTTGTCCCAGGTTTCTGCCCCAGATGGAAAGCAAACTGAGCGAACTTACCAGGAATGAAGTGAGAACAAATAAATTAAAGCAAAGGCTTTATTTCAGGAAGAAACAGAGCCAATAGGGCATCATTTCAAGAGAGAGAAATGATCCCCTGAGGTGGCAGGGGGTAGGGTTTTTATGGCTTAAGGTCAGGGTGGAGGGTTGGGTGCAAGTGTTAGGTAAGTTTCTATTGGATAGCTTTCAGAATTAGGGGGCTGGGTTAGGAGTTGGCAGTGTTCCATTGGTAAAATTAAAGTCTAAACACCCCCTGAAGGGTGCAGGGTTGTAAGGGGGGCAGATATTGAGTAAGGTGAGTGTAGCACAAGAATGTATGTGCTGGAGTGTGCAGGTTGAGTAATGGGAGATTATTGTAACCAGAATGTATCTGCTGGAGGGTGAGCAGGCTAGACTAGGAAAGCTATTTGAAATATTCACCAGAGGTAGGTCACATCATGGGGGAAGGGTCCTGTTATCCAGGGCTAACATTGTCTATTTTGGTTTATATTTCATGTTTTAAATAAAACAAGTATATATTCTGAAAACAATTACCATAAAATAGTAATTGTTTCCCCTTGTGTTGTAGTTACAGATCATATGCATCATTATAATGTGAGAGTTCAAAGTTTTGCTTTAATTTCTTCACATCATTCACATCAAAAAAGTGTAGGAGGAAGAAGATAAATCATTTTGGGTATGGTAAATAAAATCTAGTAGCCCAATCTGGAGGTGTCTGTGCTAAGCCCCACAACAGCTCCAGCTCCACATTAGCAAAACCAGGAAACTTAAACAAGTTTCTATCTCCTGTTAATGCCATGCTTGCTCAGAAGATCACGTTTTAATACACCCAGATCTTTATCAATTACCCTAACTAACTTTCTCAATCCTAAGCAAATACCTACACCACACTAACAAAAGAAATTCTCTCACAATGTCTTGCTTATTCTGCCTATAAAAATTTGTTTCTCACTTTGCTCAGTGGAACTCTTTTTCATCTTATGGCAACTGGAGTCTCCCCAATTCAAAAGTTGATTCAGTTAAACTTTCTAAAAAAATAGAGATCTAACCACGTTTTGCTCAAGTTTTTATTTAATAGGTATTAAACTCCTTATATGGGCTTGCTTTTAAGAATAATTCATCTTATGTAATTTGGGGTTTTCCATAGTGGAATCTTAACAAATATAAAATAAGAAACATTTTTTTTTCAGATTGATTAAAAAAGGTAAAAGAGTGCTATAGTTTTCACATGCAATTTATAAAATAAATGCTTTATTTGATAAAATAAAAATGATGGATACGCAGGTGGTTCAGTGGTAGAATGCTCACCTTTCATGCTGCCTAGACCATGCACCTCCCCCCAAAAAAAAACATTTACGATTTCTTGGATTTATGTTAGATAATCCAAAAGTAAGAAAGTGGAAATTAAAAAAAAAAATGTTTAGAATGAAAATAGCTGCCAATGAATTGCTTTTCAAATACCACTCATATGAATGATAAGCCTTGAGACTTGGTAAACTTAAAACAACACTTTATTTCTTGTTTGTGCAACATATTTATCTTGATTGGCCTGGAAGCTCTTCTTCCCCTGGTCTATATACTGGGAGCCAGGATGATAGAGCATCCTCTGTCCAGAACAGTGCTGGTCATTGCGGCGGGGGAAAGGGTAGTGCATTGTGTATTGATTCTTACCGCTTCCATCCAGATCCACAGCATTTCTTCTGTTTCAGTGAAAAACCCATAACATGGTAAAGAGCACTGACCAGAAGTCAGAATAGATGTAGTCTAACCCAGTTCCCAGAAGGGAACGAGAACTTGAATGTCAATTCTGACTGCCACCCTTGTTTTAGGTCATCAACGCAAATTATGCATTAGTGTTTATAACATCAATGACATTTACAAGATGCTACACAATTCTGACTGTTTTTACAGGAATTAATCCTTTAACTTAATATTTATCGGATGTTTGGAAAGTTTTTTTGTTTTTAGATTTGACATACTATTTGAATTGTTTTATTTTGTCATGTTTAATTCAGGTATTCCTAAATTTACTTTACATTGTACTGCTTTGTATGCTATGCTAGAAGATGTAATAATTATATATACATATATATTTATACATTTAGAAATTAATGACTCTCATGGCTGTTCTAGAGTCGACCTGCATGCTCTAGCTACTGCCTAATGGTGTATCAAATTTCATTGTGCTGATGTGCCTGTTTTAGCCATTCAGTGGAAATTATTTGAAGAGTCTAAAATAAATTTTAATTTAGTCATCATATTGAGGCCTTTAGTGCTAAATGTTATAGATGACAGTTTGAAAACAATGTGCTGAAGTAGAAGTTCAAAGGCTACTGTTTTAACTTCATTCAAAGTCTCTTTTACTCTCTTGCCCTGGGAGGTTATACCTTCAAAAAAGGTTGTATTTCTTCTTTGTTATTATTTTATAATGAAGAAATAGAGGCAATTAGATGGCTAGACCATGTGAATGGAATGTGCTTGATTGTGTAAGACTTTCTATCCCATTTCTGTAAATCTGTAAATCCTACAGATTCCTGGAAATCTGTAGGAAGAACTATCCAACTCCACAGCCACAAGTATAGATCAAATGTTTCTTGAATTAAGATCCAAAACTTTCTGAAGTCTCTAGGGGATTCTCCAAGCAACATATTTCCTGGCATCTTTGAGTTACGACTTTAAGGAGGTTGTATTTTGTTTGGTTTCAATATTAATCTAAAAAAGAAATAATATAATACATTCTGAATCATCCAGATGCCAATTTTATTAGCAAGTAAAATAAATAAATTCAGAGGACTCAGGTGTATTTACTTTTGAATTTATGATTCAAAATAAAGTAAAGCACAATGAGGTAAGAAGTAACTGCAGGAAGGACATCTTCACAGCAGTTTAATATCAAACATTATGAAAATTGTCATCTTAAATCATTATACAGCAACACAGTTAGGGCTAATTCAAAAATACCTCAGCAGTGCAGTGAGGGTCAATGTTGTATGGTGAGCATCTGCATAGCTCAGACCTTGTTTTTGAACATGTGAACTTGAACTGCTTCTTTATTTTGAAAGTCTGCCATTAGTAATCATTGAAGCAATTTTTAGGATAGTATTTTAAATTTAGCATCATATTTTATTAAATGCATTAACCTATCCAAATGATTTGCATGAGGTTAAAATGACTTCACTGTTTAAAAAGTAAAGTAATAAAAATGATAAGAATGTTAATACAAATATTGTTCATGTTTAGCAACAAAATAAAACTGAGTCTAATACAAATACAAGTAACTTAATCTTTCTCTAGAAAACTTTTTTTTTCTTGTTATGGGCAGGCTCCAGGAATCAAACCCAGGTCTCTAGCATGTCAAGTAAGAATTCTGCCTCTGAGCCACCATTACACCACCCTCTCTATGAAACTTTTTTCACTAAAGATCAAAGGTGATGGTGGAGTTATACAGAGAAGGTAGGGTTTAACAAATGAGCTTGACTGCAATATATTGATATTTCTTTTAGTCTCCAGTATCTTAAAACAGCTAGAAGTATAAACTCAAAATTGTGGAATTGTAACCACATACCAAACTCTGAAATCTGTTCTACAACAAATTGTTGCAATTTGCTTTGAAATTTATTGCTTTTTGGATATATATTATTTTTCACAAAAAAAGAAAAAAAGTTGATTGTGATGATAAATGCACAGCTATATGATGATAGTGTGAACCATTGATTGTACACTTTGGATGATTACATGGTATGTGAATATATAAAAGATATCAATAAAAAATTTAAAAAATAAATCTTTTCAGTAGAAAGTAGAACATTTAACTTTAACAAATAGCCTATTTCCCATTTAATTATTAATTATTACTTGAACTTTATAATTTTTGCCTGTATCTTATTTGTATCTTGTTTTCAGTTTATGGTTTTAAGAATTATAAGGTAAATGAATGTATACCTAATTTTACTATTTCATATTTTTAAGGTTTCATTGGAATAAAAAATTGTGAAAACTTGGAGTTCATGAAAATGTTTGTTTTCTATATCACAGGTTTGACTGAAACACATGATACCGCTTCCCATTAACTTCCTTACCTTATATATTACCGTTCTACCAATCGTTTCTCCTACTCCACTAGAATTGGTTTAATTTTTTATCCATAGATGAATCCAGGAGCTACAATTCCACAGGGCCCTTGCACCTCCACCAGATAGTGCATGACTCTGTTCAAGCATCGCCCTCTCAGGGAGGCCTTCCAACATCATTTCTTACGCAGCACTCGATTCCAATTTGCATCTGTCTTTTCCATTTATTTTCACTGTTAAATGCATCTGCTTTAGTTTACCATGCAATTTACACATTTATTTGTTTACTCTCTGTCTGCACCAACTGGAATATAAGCCTTATAAAACTAGGGGGTTTTGTCTATTATGTTCTTGTGAATCTGTGGCACACACATAATCAAGATACTTTGATTATCGTTCTTCACACCATACCCAATATAAAACAAATTTGTGCAGAAAATTTTAATTAATAACTTTGGAGGTGATATATATACATACAAGTCACCTATCTTTTTCAAAGTTCTTAAGAGGAGGTATGTTTGAATTATCCATTTGCATGCAATTCAAGAATATTATTTTTTAATTAAAGGCAGACCCAAAGGATACATATATCCTTCAATGCTTAAGTTAGTGTTCAACCAGGTGAGAAATAATTTGATGTTTATCTAATAGTAAATGAAATATTATGATTATATTGACGTCACTCTAATAGAATTCAGAGCTGCTGGTAATTTTGAATTTCTAAACCCTTTTGTTTATTCCTTAATCATTATCAGTGCATTTTATTCATTTTTGAAAAAAAATGTGTATTAGTCAGGGTTCTCTAGAGAAACAGAAACAGCAGGAGAGATCTGTAGAGATGAGATTTATAAGGGTGTCTCACACAACCATGGGAATGGAAGAGTCCAAAATCCATAGGGCAGGCTGTGAAGCTGGTGGCTCTGATGAAGGGTTTGGATAAAAGCCACAGGAAAGGCTCATTGGTTGAAGAAATGAAAGAGTCTCTCTTCCTCCTTAAAAGCCTTCAACTGATTGGATTTTCTCATTGTGGGAAGCATGCCTTAGTTGATCACAGGTGTAATCAGCCATAGATGCAATCAACTGACTAATGACTTAATACACCAGCTTTCCTGTTTATCAACCAGCCACGACATATCCTTGCAGCAAAGTCAGTGCTTGCTTGCCCGATCAGACAACTGAGCAGAATCATTTGGCCAAGTTGACACTAGACCCTAACCATCACAATATGTATACCAATGTTTTAATTTAAATATTTTCTATCAAACTGTAAATAGGTAAAGGACTCACATCTAAATGTGCTTGGAAAAAAACATGCATTCAATAAATGTTTGGGGAAAAGAAGTCAAATAAGTGAATTAAAGTAGTCATTTCTTCTTCTCCTTTCAGACTGTTTTGTGTACAGAATAATGAAGAATAGAAAAAAATCCATCCTAAAAAAGAAATAGTTGACAAGTGAAAGATTCTCCTTGCATGACCTTAAAGTATTCTACCATTTCTCTAATATTACAATAAGGAATTACTGGAGTTTTATTTTTGGTCTGACTGAAAAACGGCTCACCTTTTGATGGTTGCCATTTCCTGCTTTTTGTGCATAATAACTGACTTGACATTTGTGGTGCGCCACTGTATCTTCTTAATGTGAAAAAATCATCTGTGCATTAATGAACTGGCTTGATGTATCTGCCAAACCTTTCAACGAAGCAATTAAATCTCTGTAAGAACTTGCATGAATGGCACAGTTTATTGTAATCTAAGAAGAGGAAGTGTAAACAAAAAGTAATTAATTTTTAAAGGTGGCAATCAAGTAGTACAACACAAGTGCTGTATCTATTGAACTCCATCTATATAGGGCATAATGCCAGCACACTATTTTTTATATCTAATCAAATTTCTAATCTTACTTTTGGGAAAATGTTTAACCTTATAACAGTCTAAAAATTTAAAATTAAAATAGGATATTGTATCCATTTATCAAACTAAAATACTTAAATTAGATACAAAAAAATAATCATGAATATTCAGCAAGGTAAAAGAATGATGGAATGGATGCTACTTGACTGTGTTAATGGCATGGTAGGCTGCATACATAGCAATTGTTGTTAATTTTTTAATTTTTATTAGAAGCCTAAAAATACCATATACTATAGTTCATAAACTACTAGAGGAAACAGCCATAAATAAAGTGAAAAAAAAGCATTAATACCTGAGAGGATGACTAAAGCATCTATTAAACACTTTTCTCATATCTATACTCAAAGCAAATACCTAGAATGTGCAACAATAAAGGGATAATAAATTCAACTTTGTTAATGCAACAGAGAAATTGTATATGGCACTTCAGATGATATTTAATTATACAAAATTAATTTTTCAAGAAGCACATATTGGGTACTTTTGTGCTAAGCACAATGCTTATTGATTTACATTAAATTCTTACAATATGTATTTAATTTGGAAGGCCTATTGTTTTCTTCAGTTTACTGATTAAGATCATATTGATTGAAGTAACTTAATGGTCATATTGATCGTCAGTGATAGAACAGAGACCAAAAATATGTCTAAATGACAGAAAAATCATGCTGTTAACCCCTGTGAACTCAGGTTGACTACTTGAGTGGTAATCTTATTGAATAAAACGATACTCAAACTCACTTTCTGTATGTAAATTAAATGGTGAAACTAGATTGTTAGAACCATAATACCCTCTCTTTTTTCCTTCTATGCACTATTATTGTTTGTTATATTAGTAATGTACAGAGTTGACTACTTGAAGTATTTAATTGTACCTGTCATTTTTTTCTCCAAAAGGAAGGTGTTTTCAGTCTGCGTCTTTGACTTAGTGCCATAGGATACATATTACACAAATTCAACAGTATGGGAGCTCCTCAGTCAGAGATGTAGCCATGTGCATCTGCCTCTTGCACCGAAGGGTGAGTTGGCATATTGCATCTTTAGGGAAGTCTGGGGCAACTGGAGTGGCACTGAATGGGACTTGTGGAAAACAATATTATGTCTGTAAAAGTACTGACTATTATCCAGAATATATTTTATTAATGCTATTATTAAAACCAGTATGCATTTTTATATGAGTTTAGAGTTTTTTTATGGATATTTTTTTTTATGGTCCATTCTCCTCCCTCTTTTTTTTTTTTTTTTTACTTGTTTTGTTTGATGATTGTAGGTTATTTTCTCAGGAAAGCTTTTCTTGATTTCTCATTTATACACATATTATTCTCGCTTATGACATTTAGTACAATTGAGATTTTTTTTTGAGTATTTGTTTATTGTTTCTCTAGCCCATTAAACTGTAAATTCTAGCAGAGCCTTACAGATTATCTCTACTGTATCACTTGGTTATAGTATAGTGACTAGTACATAACCAATTTTTAATAAATATTTGTTGAATAAAGAAATGGCTGTCTCATACATGTTTATAAAAAATATGAAGAATTTTTTTCTTTTTTCTGATTAAATATAATACATAGTTATCGTAGAAAACTGGGGAAACTGTAGGAGCTGTTGTTATGTAAATGCTATTATGTAAGGGTGACCCATCCGCCCACAGACTAAGACTATTAACCAGAGCATACTGGTATCAAACTAAAATTGTTAAAAATCAATCGTTTTGAATATAGCCCAAATAAGCATATTTGTAGCCACTTGGAGACAGTCTGAATTGCAAATCTCACAAAAGGAAGCCAATATCTGCTAGCCATACCTAAGACAAACCCTGGGGTTATAGAAAACTGCTGCTATACTATAGCTTTCTGACCCAGGAAGTCCTCATCTTATTACTGAGAAGTTTGACCTAGGATGTGAGCATTGCCTCTCCATGTCTCCTTTGCCCTCTTTTCCTTCTGGGGAAAAAAAATTCCTCTACACCTCTACCAGTGGAAGATATGCTGCCTCAAGGGACTTCATGTCTCATGTAAACCTGTCCATGAGCCCGCTGAATGAAGGTCACTGTGTACTACTCATGGCGAAATCTTTTCTTCAATGAGGCCCCAAATTCTCAAACTCACCGCAGATGTTCATGAAATGGCACTGATTTGAGGAAACCTAACTGAAGCCCAATTAGAACGGGCATGATATAAGAATTTTGGTTAGTCTTTTAAAAGGTAGAAGGTGTATTTTCAAGATAAATCAAATAAAGTGTACTTATTTTCCATAAGAAGATTTACAGGGCCTTATCATCTGCTCTTAACTTTCATTTTATCTAACCATTCAAGTGAGCATAGTGTGGGCCAAAAGAGAAGACTATTTGGCTTATAAATATG
>PVIY010049071.1:0-16917 GCA_004026745.1 Myrmecophaga tridactyla | reverse complement strand
TTTGGGTGCATGGGGTGTGGGGTGAACCGCAGCTTGGAGGCAGGTGTGCATTTGAGGGTAGTACACTCAAGAAACATATCTTGGTTTATTACTTCCTTGTTCCCTTCTCACTGTCTGGGCACTCCTGAGGGCTCAGGGCTTCTGTTTCAAAAAAGGCACATTAGGCTATATGTGCTAGCTGGGCAGTCTCCAGTTCTCTGCATCTCAATTCCTCAGCTTTTGCAGTCAGGGCTTCCCTATGTGGTATAGCCTCTCAGGCCACTTAAACCCTCGAATCACTATCTCAGTCATCTTTCCATCCCTTCCCTAGCAGTTCCTTGGAGTAGGGGTGAATTGGACCTATCCTATTATCCCATCTTCCCAGAATTCAGGCCTTAACTTCTGATTAACCTAGATCAGACACCTACTTTCAGAAGCCTTGCCCTCAGCATGTCAATAGACATAGGTTGGTATTCCTTTCCTGAACTGTGTCAGATTATGCATATAGAAGAGGTTTTGTGCCCCTTTGGTGAACTCTGTGCATGTGACAAACTCCATTTCAGACACAAGATTGCTGAATTTAAATGCCTTTTCCCCTCAAGATTCACAAGTAAATAGCTTAACTTTGAGGGGTGCACTTTGTGCCTGGCCTGGATATGTTTTTATTTGTGGGAAGCTTTGCAATTATGGTTGTTCTTGTTCCCAGGCTTTTATAGCTAGTGAATGATGGTACAATGCACTCTCAGACTCTTAACTATTCCTTAGAAGTTTATAACCAATCTGAAACCCTTCACTGGACTACTCATCCCAATCTACATTCTCAAGAAAACTGTGATTCGCTTGAGGAAGGTCATGATTTGTGGATTTGCCTCATTCAGTTGATCATTGTCTTGGCTAAGGGTCAGCCCTAACAAATACATGATTAGATATGTGTCAACCACAGTGGCGGTAATCACTAAATCTACCACTCATTTAATTAATGCAAAGTCAAATGAGGTAGGTATTGTTACTTTCATTTTGTACACGGATAAAGAAGGCTCAGAGTCATTATGTAATTTAGAAAAGAACTGGCCTATGAACCACCTTTTTCTAGAAGTGTTTTTTGGTTTTTATATTTAACCAAATACCTGGTGTTTAATAGAATATTAATATAAATAATATTTTCCTAAGGTACATTAAATGAAAAGGGCTTTCATGGACTTCCCAATATAAGATCTCAAAAACTGAGATAATGTAAGAACAGGATCAAAGATCATTTCAAAGACCTAAATATAAGAGCCGCAACTAGCAAATGCTTAGAAGAAAATACAGTGAAGCATCTTCAGGATCTTGTGTTGGACAATGTTTTCTTAGACATTATACCCAAAGCAGAAGCAACAAAAAAAAATAGATAATGAGATCTCATCAAAATGAAAAGCTTTTGTACCTCAGAAGACTTTATCGTGAAAGTAAAATGACAACTTACACAATGGGATAAAATGTTTGGAAACCACATAGCCAGTAAAGGTTTAATATTGAGAATATATAAAGAAATTCTTCAAGTTAGCAACAAAAAGTTAAACGACATGACAAAAAATGGACAAAAGGCTTGAAAAGAAATCTTTGCAAAGAAAATATAGAAATGTTCAAAAAACGTATGTAAAGATTCTCAAAATCGTTAGCCATAAAGGAAATACAAATCAAAATTACAATGAGGTACCATTTCACACCCATTTTTATTATTTAAAGTGGAAAACAGCAACTGTTGGAAAGGATGCAGAAAAACAAGAACATTCATTAATTAGTGGTGGCGATATACAATGATACAGCCACTGTGGAAGATGATAGTTTGGTGGTTCCTCATAAAGCTAAGTATAGAACTACCATATGACCTGGCAATCCCACTACTAGTTATATACCCACAAGACTTGAGAGCAGGGACTTGAAAAGATATTTGCACACCAGTGTCTACAGTGGCATTATTCATGATTGTCAAAAGATGGAAGCAACCCAAATTCCCATCAAATGATGAACAAAATATGGTATATATACATGGAATATTATTCATTCATAAAAAGAAATGAAGGGCGGGCCCTAGTGGCTCAGCAGGCAGAGTTCTCGCCTGCCATGCCGGAGACCCAGATTCAATTCCCAGGGCCTGCTCATGCAAAAAAATAAAAAAAGGAATGAAGTTCTGATATACATGATAATATGAATATATGAATGAATCTTAAAGACACCATATTGAGTGCAATAAGTCAGACAACAAAGGATAACTAGCATGTAATCTCACAGAATTTAAATAGCTAGAATAAGCAAACTCATAGAGTAAGAATCTAGGATACAAGTTACCTGAGTATAGGGTGGGAATAAGGAATGGAAAGTTAAGACTTAAAATTTACAGGGTTCCTATTTGAAACAATGGAAATACTTTGGTAAGGGGTGGTGGTGATGATAGCACAACATTGTGAACATAATTAACAGTACTGAAATATGTATCTTAATATGGTTAAAAGGGAAAATATTAGGTTGTCTATGTGATAACAGAACAAAAATATAAAAAGTTCCATGAAACTACATAAACAGTGTACCCTAAATTAAACCACAGACTATAATTAATAGTCCAATTATACATATGTGGTTTTCATCAATCATAGCTAATATTCACCAGTGCAAGGTTGTTTTAGCTTGCTAAAGCTGCCAGAATTCAGCTTTAGCTACCAGAAATTGATTGGCTTTTATAAAGGGGGCTTATTAAGTTACAAGTTTACAGTTCTGAGGCCATAAAAATATCAAAACTAAGACATCCAGATAAAGAGAACTTGACTCCCAATAAAGCCCAAATGGCCTTCCAATTTCCTTTGTCACATAGGAAGGCACGTGGCTGGTGTCTGCTGGTCTTTTCTTATCTCCTCAGGATCAAGTCTGGATTTATTCTCTTAGTTTCCATTGGCTATCTCCAGGTTCTGTCTTGCTTAGCATCTAATGGAAAGGCACATAGCGACATCTGCTGAGCTCTGGTTCTTGCCTAGCTTCTGTCAGTTCTCCAGCTCCTGGTACTGCCTGGGGCTTCTGCATTTCTAAATGTCTGTGTCTCAGCTTTCTCTGTGTTGGCTATCCAAACTTCTTTTTCAGCCCTCCAAGTGACTCCATGTGTCTATACCTATGTTGGCTCTGAACTATCTCTCTCCATGAGCATTTTTAAGGACTTCAGTAAACTTTGAATTGACAGAGTCACACCTCCATGGAAGTAATTTAATCAAAGTAGTGTACACACAACTGGGTATGTCATACCTCCATGTAAACAACCTAATCAAGGATTCCACCCTAACAATAGGTCTGCCCCAACAAGATTGGATTAGGACAAAGAATATGGTTTTCTGGGGTATGTAACAGTTTAAAACCAGCACAAGGCACAAAGGTGTTAATAATAGGTGGTATATGGGAATCTGCTATTATATACATGATTATTCTTTAACTCATAGCTTCTTTACTAAAGAATCAGCTAATTTCTGAGACCCGGGTTCAATTAGTGGTCCATGAACTTCCCAAAACAAATAAACAAACAAACATACAAAAAATCACAAATAGTGCTGCAATAACAGGATACTCACATGGAAAAATAATGAAATGTGACCCTGCCATAAAGCATACAAAACAAAAGTATCAGCTAATTTCTAAAACCATAAAAATGATCAAACAAAAGACACATTACAAATGAAAATTCTGATCTTTTAATTTTTCAGATAGCATTCTTCCCTGTCTCTTTACTTTTAAGGACTTTTTTCCAAGGGATATTTTCCAATGTACTACCCAATTTTAAATGCCTCTAGTACTGAGACTTCCACTTTTTCACCATCAACTAGAAATATGAAAACTTTATCTAAAATTACATCTGCTCTAAATTTCCCTTTATTAGTCTATTTACTTTAGTAGTATTTTTGCCCTTCCTGTTTTTCTTTTGCCTTCCATTATGCTTCTATACCTTACACAGATGTAATGAAAACGACTGTATTGAAACTTTTATGCTTAATATCAGTAGTAATTCCACAAAGTTGCATGGTACCAGCAGAAGTAGTGTATTTTAGATATTAAAGGATCAAGCTCCAGAACCAGATTACCTGGGATTGAGTCTTGGCTCTGCCACTACACTTCTGTGTCACAATCTCCTCAGCTATAAAATGAGGGTATTCAAATCTTTTAGAAAAGTACTCAACACATATGTGCTGACTACATATTAACTATTTTTATTATGATTTTCAGAATGTGTAACAAAGGATAATAAATTTCTCAAGTGAAAACAAGAATTACATACACACACAGACACCTAAAACTGGCATTTTGAAATCAAACTCCAATAAGAACAAAATAGTGAAATGTCTACCCAAATCAATTCAAACTTCCTTGAAGGTAAGATGATAAAAAGGAAAGAGCAGATTTTTTTTATTTAGAAAACCTGTATTAGAATTTCAGCTCTAACACTGTGTAAACACAGGCAAGTGTCCTTGGTTCATAGGCCATCTTTGTAATTTACCGTCTTTTTGACTTTTTATAAATTACATAACCACACTGAGCCTCCTGTCTTCATCTACAGAATGGAAATAACAACACCTATCTGGCTTGATTTTTATAATTAAATAAGTTAGATTCTGCAAAGTGTCTAGCACACAATTTGGCCCCTAAGAGATCAGGTAATGAGCTTCATAGAGTACCTGAACAAAAGAGGCACTGACTATTTCTGCTGAGGATGTACCTGTTTTGGGTTCTTTTTTTATTTAAGAACTAAGAAAGCACAAGGTTTTGTAAACATTTCCTTTAAGCAAAATGTGTACATTGCCAGTGTAAATGCTTTCAGAAAGGTGAGACAGATCTTGAAGATAAAAGATATTTGGTATGGCAGCATTTTCTCTATTTTTCTCATCTCTAGATTTTTTCTCAGATCTAGAGGGCCCCATCATGTGTAGACAACTATCATCTGCAAAAGCACTCTCCTGTAGGAAGCTAGAGCCATGAAAATGCTATGCTAAATCATACTGCATCCTTTCCTTCTCTCTGTGGTCACCTGCTTTGGGCAAATTTCTGTATCCTGATATGGAACTCTGTGGAAGGGTCCATATGATGCCTTTCCACTGGCAATGTTGAAATTTACCTGAACCCTGTGATGTCCCATAACAGTTTAGGTAAGAAACCCACCAAGCAGTGTGTTTTATTGACTGTGGCAGATTTAATTACATACCCCAGAAAAACATGTTCTTATTTTATTTTAATTTTAGTAATATATATATGTATATACAATCTAAAATTTCCCCTATTGATCACATTCATATATATAATTAAGTCATGTTAATTAAATTCACAATGTTGTCTACTGTCACTGTCATCCATTATTGAAACTTTTCCATTGCAACAAGCAGAAATTCTGAATGAATTAAACATTAACTTCCCATTCCCTACCACCTGCCCAGGTCAACTGTATGCTAGCTTCTGACTTTATGAATTCTCTTATCTTAATTATTTAATATTAGTGAGATAATACAATATTTGTCCTTTTTATTCTGGCTTAGGCTTATTACATTCAACATGAAGTTTTTAAGGTTCATCCATGTTATTGTGTGTACCAGACCTCTGTTCCTTCTCATGGCTTACAGTTTTCATAATTACTTATCCATACATCTGTTCACGGACACTTGGGATACTTCCATCTTTTGGTAATTATGAAAAATGCTTTTATGAATATTAGCAAGGAAATATTTGCTTGAGTCCCAGCTTTCAATTTTTTGGGGTACACACCTAGAAGTGGGATTTCTGGGTCATATAGTATTTCTATATGTAACTTTCTGAGGAACTGCCAAATTGTTTCCACAGTGACTGCACCATTTTACATTACAACCAACTATGAATCAGTGTTTCTCTTTCTCCACATCCTTTCCAACACGTTTTTTTTTTAACTTTTGCCATTCTGAGTGTAAAATTGCATTGCATTGAGGTTTTGATTTGCATTTCCATAATTGCTAGTAATGTTGAACATCTTTTCATGTGCTTTTTGACAGTTAGTATATTTTCTTTGCAGAAATGTCTATTCAAGGCTTTTCCCCTTTTTTGCTTATTATTTGTCTTTTTGTTGTTGAGGTGTAAGATTTCTCCATAAATTCTGGGTATTAAACCCTTATCAGATATATTTCCAAATATACTATCCTATTCTGTCTCTTTAATTTCATGATGAAGTTCTTTGATGCAAAAAAGTTTTTGATTTTGATGAGGTCCCATTTGCCTATTTTTTTGTCTTTGCTCATGCTTTGGATGCAAACCCTAAGAAATCATTATCTAACTCAACATCTTGAACATGCTTCCCTATATTTTCTTCTGGCAGTTTTATAGTCCTGATTCTTATATCTAGGTCTTTGTTTCATTTTGCATTAATTTTTGTATATGATGTGGGCTAAACATCCCCCTTCAATCTTTTGCATATGGATATCTAGTTTTCCTAGCAAAGTTTATTAAAGAGAATGTTCTTTCACAATTGAGTGAACTTGACACTCCTGTTAAAAATAAATTGGCCATAGATGTATAGATCTATGTCTAAACACTTATTTAGATTCCATTAGTCTCTATGTCTGTCCTTGTACCAGTGCCAAGCTGTTTTGACCACTGTAGCTTCATAATAAGTTTTAAAATTGGGAAGTGTGAGTCCTCCAATTTGCTTTCCTTTTTAAAACTTTTTTCTTTCTTTCTTTTTTTGCTATTCAGAGCTCCATGCACTTCCAAATATATCTGATGATAGGTTTTCCCATTTCTATAAAAAAGGCTTTTGGAATTTTAATAAAAATTGTGTTGAATTTGTAAATTCTTTTGAGTAGAATTGATATCATGAAAATATTTACTCTTACAATCCATGAGCATGAAATATCCTTCTATTTATCTGTGCCAGTTATATTTATTTAAGTAATGCTTTATAGTTTTCAAAAAAGAAGTCCTTTACATGCTTAGTTAAATTTATTCCTAGATTTTTGATATTTTTAGTTGGTATTGTAAGTGGATATGTTTTCTGAATTTCGTCTTTAGTACTATATAGAAAAACTACTGATTTTTGCATATTGATGTTTTACCCTTCCATTTTGTTGAATTTATTAGCTCTAGTAACTTTTTTCTAGATATTACAGAACTTTCTACATGTAGGATCATATTAAATGCAAATAGGAAAAGTTTTACTTCTTCCTTTTCAATTTGGATGATTTTATTTCTTTTCCTTGCTTGACTTCTTTAGCTAGACCTTCCAATACAATGTTGAACAACAGTGGTGAAAATAGGCATAATTCTCTTGTCTCTGATTGTAGAGTATAACAAGTATATGAGTATAATGTTAGGTATGGGCTTTTCATACCTAAGATTCCTTTGATACCTGATTTTCTTCGTGTTTGTATCAAGAAAGCCTGCTGGATTTTGTCAAATGATGTTTCTGCATCAGTTGAGGTGATCATATGCTTTTTGCTTTGCTCTACTAATGTGGTTTATTATATGAATTGATTTCCTTATGTTGAAACATCCTGGCATGGTTGGGATAAATTCCACTTGGGCATGATGTATAATTGTTTTAATGGTCTGTTGGATTTAGTTTGCTAATATTTTGTTGGAGATTTTTACATCTATATTCATAAGTGATATTGATCTGTAATTTTATTTTTTAGGTACCCTTACCTGGATTTGGTGTTAGGGTAATATTGACCTCATAGAATAAATTAAGGAATGTTCTTTAGTTTTCATTTTCTAGAAGAGTTTGAGCAGGATTGGTGATAATTCTTAGAATGTTTGCTAAAATTCTTCAGAAAGCCTCTCATCCAGGGCTTTTTTTTTTTCATGGAAGTTTTTGATTACTGACTCAGTCTCTTTACTTGAAATTGGTCTGTTGACATGTATTTCTTCTAGAGTCAGTGTACGTTCTTTGTGTGTTTCTAAGAATATGTTCATTTTATCTAGGTTTTCTAATTTATGGGCGTACATTTGTTCATAGTATCCTCTTATGATCCTTTTTATTTCTGGGTGCTCAGTAGTAATGTTCTCTCTTTCATTTTTTATTTTAAGTCTTTGCAATATCTCTTTTTTTTTTTCTTTGTCAGTCTACTTAAGGGCTTGTCAATTTTACTGATCTTTTCAAAGAACCAACCTTTGGTTTTGTTAATTTTCTCTATTGTTTTTGTTATCTCCATTTCATTTACGTCTTTATTATTTCCTTCCTTCTATTCATTTTGTATTTAGTTTGCTTTTCTAGTTCTTCCAGGTGTGTGGTTAGGTCTCTTTTTTCTTTTTAAATGTGAGCATATAGGCTATAAATATCCCTCTCAGCTCTACCTTTGCTGCATCCCCTACATGTTGATACATTGTGTTTTCATTGTCATAGGTCACAAGATATTAGCTGATTTCCCTTCTGATTTCTTCTTCCACCCCTTGATATTTTTAGAATGTTTTGTTTAATTTCCATATATTTGTGCATTTTTCTGTTTTCTGTCTGTTATTGATTTCTAGCTGTATTCCATTGTGGGCAGAGAAAACACTTTGAATATTTTCAGTCTTTTAAAATTTATTGAGAGTTATTTTGTGACTTACCCTGTGCAATCCTAGAGAATGATCCATGTGTACTTGAGAACAATGCATGTTCTGCTGTTTTTTGTTTCAGTGTCTATATGTCTTTAGATCTAGTTCATTTAGCATATTGTTTAAGTTCTCCATTTCTTTATTTATCTTCTGTCTAGATGTTCTATTCATTGTTGAGAGTGATATATTGAAATTGCAGACTATTTACATGAATTGTCTGTTCAAGTTTTCTCATGTTTCTATTTGTTTGCCATGATATACATTTAAGTAAATGTATGGATCTTTCTGTGCTTTCTCTTCTGTCAATTGTTAATTTGGCTTTGTTTGCAAGAACAAATATTTACTTGTTGAATAAATAAGTGCATGCATGTTTTATTTGTATAACACATGTAAGTAAAACTTCAATGAAACAATAGGGACACATGAAAATAAATGACTATTTTATAACCAAAAGTTAATAAAAAGTGTCTTACTGATTGATTCTCACCAAAACACATTCTAAATGATATACTTGTTTGATAAAAATGTCTACGTAAGAAATTTTGTTAAATATTGATCATGGCCCATGAAATTGTACATTGACAGCTTCATTATATTTTTGCCTACAAAGTATTAGTAGCTTATGAAATTTCTGTTATAATTTCCCTTCAACTTGAGAAGCTCAAAAATATCCATCCTTTTAAGATCTTACAAGATACAGAATAACAGTATTATTCCTTGATGTTTACAACATGTATATACATCATTTCTTTGTTGGTATGCAGAAAATTCAAGCATAAATAATTAGTTCCATAAGGATTACTTTTAACACTTGTTTAGTTATGTGCAATAAACAAAATTCTAGCTTTCATTCAAGGTAAATCACTGTGACCTAATTGGTTCATCCATTCCTTCTGCATATACTGTTGAACACCTACTATATTCCTCATGCTGGAAATGGATTTTGAATGAGTAAGACAAGTTCCTTTTTTCACAGATTATATATTATAGTGTTGAGGGAAGACAGACAGTAAACACACAAGCATAACAAATCAATAAACAACAAGAAAGGTAACAGAGGATAATATGTACTATGCCAAAATTTTAAAAGGGTGATTTAAGTGTCTTGTTAGCTATACTGGATTTAAAGGTTAGCGAAGGCCTCTTTGAGAAGATCATATTTAAGCTGATATCTGATATCTGCAGAACAAGAACAAGAAGGAACAAGCTGTAGTTTCACTGGAGTTGGAGAAAGGGAGGGCATTTACAGGTTCCAGGCCAGGGAAAACTAGTGACAAGTCCTTCATTTATTCAAATAATTGAAATCAGGTCAGGGTGGTTGGACTATGTTGAGCAAGAGTTAAAGTGATAAGAGATACACTCATGGATATGGGCAGAGAACAGCTCATATAGGACTTGTTAGCCATAAGAAGGGCTTTGGATTTTATTTTCAGTTTGTCAGGAGGTCCTTAGAAAGCATTAAATAGGAAGGTGACATGGATATAGAACAGGGATGGGAGCTCCTGATGGACTGACTTAAGCCAGTTCTTTGGAGAAGAGGGAAATTGCTATAGTATACGTGCACTTAGGAAAATGATTTAAAGCTCAATGCTATTCACAGTAGATGGTTGGAGGGCAGACAAGTACAAGAGAATCAGAACAGACTCCCTTGAGAATCAGTCACCCGTTCAAGTACCCCTGCCAACAGGCTGACCACGTAAATCTACCTCCCACAAGACTGCTGGAGTAATGTTTCTAAAATCCAAAGCTGAGCATGCCATTTCCCTACTTTAGTCCTTTTTCTGCTTTAATTATTTTCAAGACCCATAATGATGTGTCCCTATCATGCTGTTCTAACATCTTTTCTCAGTCCACTACCGTCTCTTCACTCCAGACATACTGGCCAACTTTCAATTTCCTGAATATGCTGCTTTTTTGGGCCCTGGTGCCCTGTGGCATGTCATTTCCTCTGCTTAAAATTATTTCCCTAAAATTTAGGTTCTAGACACAATAAACCTTTCTGCCTTTGGTCTCATACAATAGGAGAAGCTCTGGATTATATACACTATCATCTTTTGCCCTGTATTCTGATTTACCAAACTTTGAACTCAGTTCTGCAACTGCTTGTTAAAATGTACTTTGAAAATTATCACTTTTTTGTATATATGTTATATTTCACAATTAAAAACATTTTTAAAATGCTTTTCAGTACTTCTGCTCTTAATTAAGGAAAGATGAAAGCTATCTCTCACCATCCTTGCTCCCAAGGTTAATATTCAGTATATTGAATGAGCAGAGTGGCCTAAACACCAACCAGTCAGAATGGGTGCTGGCTATAGAAGTCATATTTAAATCCATTATAATAGGATCTGACTTCTGATAAGCATTATATTATTTGTTATTATTATTATATGGGCAAAAAGCAAAACAAAATATTTGATTATTTATGAGCCTGAGGGCAATTTTGCCTTAGATTTTTGTTAATTTAATAATAATAATATAATAATTTCAAAGTAAAAATGAATAGTTGAATCACAAAAATGTGTCATGACTTTTGTGAAGATTTGGGATAGGATGCTGCACCAGTTTGAATCTGTGGTAGACCTCAGAAAAGCCATGTCCTTTAATCCTCATTCAATATTGCCTGCTGGGATCTTCTTGATTGTTCCTATGGAGATGTGACCCACCCCATTGTGGGTTGTAACTTTTGATTAGATGATTTCCATAGTGGTGTGTCTCTACCCATTCAAGGTGGGATTGTTTACTGGGGCACTTTAAGAGGGAACCATTTTGCTAAGAGCTACAGAGCCCATGCAGCCAGAGGCCTTTGGAGATGAAGAAGGAAAATGCACCTGGGGAGCTTCATGAAACAAGGAGCCTGGAGAGAAAGCCAACAGACAGTGCTATGCTCATGATGTGTCTTTCCAGTTGAGAGGAAAACCCTGAACATCATCGGCCTTTCCTGAGTGAAGGTGACCTCTTGTTGGCACCTTAATTTGGACATTTTTATAGGCTGGCTTTAATTTGGACATTTCCATGGCCTTAGAACTGTAAACTATCAATTTATTAAATTCCCTTTTTTAAAAAACCATCCCATTTCTCATGTATCATATTCTGGCAGTGAGCAAAATAAAACAGATGTCAAGAGAAGTGACCTGACCAGAAATATATGTCAATATCAGTGGGCAGTATGAGGGAGTTTTGTGTTAAACTGTGGAAGGTTGACTTTTCAAATGATGAGTTTGGATTTGATTTAGTAATCAAGTTATCTTTGTAGGAACTTGGACAGGGAGTATTACAAGTTACAAGTGATATTTGAAAAGATGAATATTTCAGATG
Source organism: Myrmecophaga tridactyla (assembly GCA_004026745.1). Taxonomy (NCBI): domain Eukaryota; kingdom Metazoa; phylum Chordata; class Mammalia; order Pilosa; family Myrmecophagidae; genus Myrmecophaga; species Myrmecophaga tridactyla. The sequence continues at coordinate 5,052 of PVIY010049071.1, read as the reverse complement.
TGTGGACAGTGGATTTTAGGGCTAAGAGACTTGAAAATTAGTTTAGAGATTATGGTGGTGATACAAACTAGAGGGCCTGGAGTAGAACAGTGGAAGCTAGGGTTGACACAAGGGTTAAATGTTGCTGTTATTAGAAAAACTCCTTCCTTAGCAAAAAATGAGAAGAGAAGAATGTTTTAAAAAGATGCAGCTACATACATTGTATTATTTTCAGGCATGCATGTATACTGAATAGTTAAACATTCAGAAGCCTGTTTGCATTGCCCAGAGCCAAATAATTAAATTGGTAGTGAGACAAAGTTTAAGAGGTTATAGAGGAAAAAGCTCACAACATCAAACAAATCTACACAGAAAATCACTGTGGAAGAGACTACAGTGTGTCATGTACATAACTATGGGGAAAGCCTGCACTCACCTTTGATCACAAAAACAAACAAATGAATAAAAAAACAGCAATACCTTGATTCTATAAGATATATGCTGTGTTTTACAATGAGTTTTGTAGTTGATAAGGTGTGAGGATTTGATAAAAACTAGAAATACATCACTTCTGGGTGATTATGGTAGGCTCCTAAATATTCTTAGAAATAGTCTTTCAGAATGTTGTATGTTATTTGTAAACCTTAAGTGCTTAGGGCTTAAAAATGTGGACAAAATTCCGGTTTTATGAATGTGACATTTTGTCTCAGAAATCAGGTGCTGGAATTTCTCTCTTTCAAATAAAATAAAGTAAGCCTGTGTGCATGCATTATATAGATCAGACAACAAAGAAGAAATACCACTAATCATGGATGTTCTAAATGAAGTTTGACCAGCTGCCAAGAACCAGTAGCATCTTTAAAAAGGCTGTTCAGTTAATAGTCACTGAATTAATAGATAAAATAGTCTACTTGGAAAGGGTTCATAAAAATATGAACAGAATTTGTGAATCAACTCTTGAAAATTTTTTGAGACTATAATATAGTTCGACAAATGGTGAACACACATAAAAAAACATATGATCTCAGTTGCCAGTATTCTTTATTTGAGGTTGTTGAAATTCAATTTCAGTTGCCAAGGGTTAAAAAGGTAAGTTGAGGAGTATTTGATTTCTCCATGATTTTATCAGGTATTAGATGTTCTTGTCTATTCTTGCTTGTTTCCCTTCTAAAAGTTGATGATTTTCTTTCTAGCAAACACTTAGCCAATTGATGGTGATATGATGCCAATATATAAGTGTTGCTTTATATTTTGGGGGAAGCAAATTGGGAATGTAGCAATATTAGTTTCAATGACTATAACTTGAAAAATATTATATTTCTAAGCATTCTGTATTTCTTTTGAGGCCCACTGTGTTTAACAGTAAAAATGTGCAGTAACCATGCTCTTTGATACACTTAAATATTTTGAATGAAGCTTTTTCCTCTGTTTTTAAGATCTAGAATGACATTTACATATGATAAAGTTAAAAGTATGATATAAGTTTCTGGTTTAGCAATGCAAGATCAGTTTTACCCCCATTGTAGGCACTTCTATGCTTCAAGGAAGGATTCTAGCAACAGCAATTATGTCAAAATATGTTTTACTAAGACATAGTGAAGCACATAGTGCAGAATCCCATAACGTGTCTTAAACTTTTGTCCTCATTGCTGTTAAGTTTGCTTTTCAAATAAATCACTTTAAACGTGAAACAAAGAGACTCCTCAGGTTTGGGGTGCTGAAATTCAGGACTACTTACTTATATAATGGCAAATGTCCAGGACAGTGAAGGAATTCCTGCTGAAGTTTGTTTACTGTTAAAACTAGATAGCTCAATAGATGCTTCTCACACCAAAAAATAGAAATAAAAAACCTAAATAAAAAACAAAAGCAATCAAACTCATAAATCCATTATATTAGAGATGTTTGAGATCAGATGTTTGCCACCTATACACTGCAGTAGACCTTAGTGAAATAAATGGGAGGAAATGTGGGCAGAAATGCAACTGAAATTTACATTCTAAGTCAAATGCTATTTTGAAAGGAATTACTTAATTCTGTTAATATTCATAGACATTTCTTGAAATGATGGTAATATATGTGGAAAATAGAATGAGAAGTCATTTATAACAAGTGGATGTTTAAAGACTGTCTTTTTTATGCTACTGTATTTGTTCCAAAGCAGAGGAAAGAGAGAAGTATAAGCTAGAATCAAATAATAAAAAAAATATTGGTCATTGACCCATCCTTCCAAATGGATCCTTCCAAAAGCAATACAAAGTATCACATTTCACCTTCAATAACTCCAAGCAACCAATATCCTCCAGAAGTTGAAAATTGACATTCCACTGTGTCAGGAAAAATTCTTGATTGTTATCTCCCTCTTGGAATTGGCATTCCATTTTCAAATTAAAAATCATAATCTAAATAGGAATGAATCAATAAAAAATAGACAATTGTTTTGGGTTCAGTTTTTGGTTAAACAATTTTCCAATTGTGGAAGGAAATGCAAATGCATAACAAAATATGTAACTCTGGTTTCCTTTATATCGGTGTTGCATTATCATTTTGAGTTTGCCTTAAAATATTCACATGGGAGGACCAAAATTATAACAAAAGTGCTAACAAACAGCAATTCAATGGTGTACACAGTGCCATGTTTATTAATCCATGATACTTTTATTATAATTAAGCTACCATATTGGTTGGATTTAGGTGGGAGTGTGTAAAACAAAGTTTGTTGAAGAGTGGATCATTATTGCTATTTATTTATGTTTGTATTTAAATGTAAACTTGTTCTGAAAGTGTTGCTGATTTTATCCATTGTTGCCTATACTTGGAAAGAGTCTTACATCACACCACTGAGGTTATATTATATTTGTTAACTTACACATATTGCGCATTCAGAAAGAATCCAGGCATTTTCATATCCACTCCTTTTCTTTCGCATTCCATTTGTGAACACTGTTTGGTATTTGTAGTGGCTAGAATATGCCCCAAGAAAAATGTAAGCTATTGGTCAAGTGTTTCTGTGGTGCTTACTGCAAGGCATCTGATTATAGGCTTCATATATCAAGCTTTGATAGCTCCTTTTTGCAAACACTGTATTATCAGAAAAGAATGTGACTGAACTCTGTAAGCAGGTTCCCTGTAATTGTACTTTCAGAAGGTTTAGGCCACAAAGGATGCTAGCTGAGAGACTTCACTTTCCACTGGTAAATTGATCAACTGTACTGCTTTGCATGTAACTGAGAGGTTTCCTGAGTCATGGGATTTTCAGTGCTAAAACCAGGACAGTCCTGGGATAACTGGGATGGTTTGTGAGGCAGACTGAATTATAAGATCACCCCCAGGATTTTTGTCCCATGAAGTACACGTCCTGTATGATTCCCATCCCTGTGGTGTGAGCAGGACCTGTGAGTATGATGGGACATCACTATTGTGATTAGGTTACAAATCAGTTGATTTAAAGTTAAACAAAAGGGAGATTATCCTGGATGGGTATGTCCTAATAAGGAGAATCCTTAACAGATTCTTCTGCTGACTTTAAAGAAGCCAGCTGCCATGAGTTCTACAACCACAAAGAACTCAACTCTACCAATGACCCGTAAGCTTAGAAGAGGATCCTTAGCCTCAGATGAGCTCACAGCCTCAGCTGATACTTGACAAGACTTTGAGCAGAGGACCAAGCTAACCAATTCTGGACACCACACCAGAGGCAAGAAAACTGAGATAATAAATTTGTGGGGGATTTTTTGTATGCTGTATTGCAAGGATCATATTTCATTCTTTTTCCATGTGAATATCTTGTTATTGCAGCACCATTTGTTGAATTTTTGTTGGTGTTGTTGTTTTTTATTTCTTTGCTTGATTATTTATTTTGGGAAGTGAATGAGCCAGGAATCAAACCCACATCTCCCACAGGGAAGACAAGAATTCCACCACTGAACTACCTTTGCACCCCCAATTTGTGTTATTTTAACCTTTTAAATTTGTGATGATTTGTTACACGGCAATAAAAAAAAGCATAATTGGTTACTCGAATCTGGAAGGAAATCCAGTTTATGGACTTGTGACCATTTACTGAAACTAAAGCAAGGTCTCTTTTCTTAAGCCGCAGCATTATTTGTTCAAAGAAGCATATGCTGAAGAAAATGTGTTAGAGCTAGCTGCCATGCATAATAACCACGTTTAGGCAGAAGATAAAAACTGAGCAGGGGGTGTCAGGATGGAAATGGATGAGAATGGTCTCTCAGTACTCAAGTAATGAATATCCTCGAGTTTGGAGAGAGGAGCTCAAATAGAATATACAACAGGGAAGGATACAGAAATGAAGTGATCTTATTAAGCACTGTGCAGAGATTTGATTTTCAAACTGTTTGGCAACCAACCAATGGGTTGTGAAATCAGTTTAGTAAGTTGCAACCAGCAATGCAAGATGTAATAGACTAGATGAGAAGAGAAAAGAATGGAATGTTTATAGGCAGTTAGCATAAGTATTGTTTTGTGAAAATTTGTTTCAGTTTTATATCTATGTGTATATATGTATACTTGGTGTTATGTAAAATGCGTCTCTTGTTGTCAATTTTAGGCAGACAATTTTGGAAAATATCGATGTAGTCTAATGGTTTAGAAAAGTGCTTTTAAATCCTGGGTGAATGTTAGAATAATTTAGGAGAAGCTTTCATTTGTTTTATTATTGATGCCTTACCCCCACTGTTAATTGAGTTGAAGTCTCTGGAGATTGGATGTGGTTATCTATATATTTGTAAAGCTTACCAGATGATTTTGATTGACATGAAGTTTGAAAATTACTAGGCAAGAGAATGGGCTTTTGAATTTGTACACTTGGAAAATTGCATAATCTTACAAAGCCTCAGTTTATGTCTTTTGTGAAATCATGGTAAAAAACCCACTTACCCATTAGGGGTATTCTTAGAATTTAACAGGATAATGCATGGAAAGTAAGTAGTCAAATTTGTGGTACAGAATAACAATAGAGTAGATGAGTAGATAGTATTAACTTATATAGTGTTTTAAGAATGGTTATAAATTGGTGATGTCAAAGAAAAAGTGCAACATACAGTGATAAAC
>PVIY010049070.1:5417-17031 GCA_004026745.1 Myrmecophaga tridactyla | reverse complement strand
TCTCAATCCCTTGATGTTAATTCTCAGCTCATTCTAGGGTTTTTTTCCGTCCCTTGATGCTGAATCTCAGCTCATTCCAGGATCTCTGTCCCACGTTGCCAGGAAGGTACACATCCCTGGGAGTCATGTCCCACGCAGAGAGGGGGAGGGTGGTGAGACTGCTCATCATGTTGGCTGGAGAGAGAGGCCACATCTGAGTTAACAAAAGAGGCCCTCCTGGGGGTGACTCTTAGGCCTAAATTTTAAGTAGACTTGACCTATCCTTTGTGGGGTTATGGAGCTGACCGCTTCTTAGCCTATTATTCAAAGCAACTCATAAAGTTCGCCTGAGCCATGACATTGTCATCTTTACCAGAGTCATAATATCAAGATTATATAGTTTCTATCCTTTTGTGTCTAGCTTATTTCACTGAGGATAATGTCCTCAAAGCTCATCCACGTTGTCATATGCTTCGGGACCTCATTTCATCTTATTGCTGCATAGAATTCTATTAATGTATTTCCACATTTTATTTATCCATTAGTCTGTTGATGGACACTGGGACTGCTTCCATCTTTTAGCAATTACAAATAGTGCTGCTATGAACATCCAGTGTGCTAATATCTGTTTGTGTCACTTCTTTCAGAGTCAATGTATATCTTCCATTTAAAATAGAAACTTAATGTCAGCCAATCAGAACATTTCTTCATTTGCTTTTGTGTTTGTTCTATATAAGTTTCCCTTTCTCACCACTCAGTAGAGCTCCTTTACACACATGGTGTGTATGCTGCCCAATTCATGAATTATAAACACCTTTATTATATAAAGGATATAAAGTTTGAACTCAGCCCTTTATAGAAACTACTGAATTTGTACTTCTATGTTTTCTGCATTCCTGTGTTTTTAGTCTGACTCACAGCTGATAAACTTAAAATTGAAATGATAAGCTCTTTAGCGTCTGTGTGTCCAACCTCCAGACCGTACTACCAAATTAACTTATAAAATTCCTTAAAAGAATTCTATTCAAATTGGATTAAAGATAAATACGTGTTTATATATAAAACAATACTCCCGAAGTTCCAGAAATTAGGGAACTCAAACATTCAATATTTTTGGTGAAAAAGGAGCATCTGCAGAACTGAACCCAAATGTTTTAAAATTCCAGTTCACATAATTTGATAAACCTTTGACTATTGGACTAATTTGATATCATTCATTAAATGAAAAACAGCTATGTCTTTTGGGTTATCAATGTTAACTATAATACAGGCATACAATTTAATCCTACTTGAGTACGTTGTTCTTACATTTATACAGGTTTACTAGTCACATAAGATAGCAATAAATCTATTATATGTTTAAGATGATGAAAAAGTAAATTTGTCTTTAACCAAATTGAGTTATTTTTGTGACAAACTTTATTTCAATTGTGTTTTGTAGTATGTCAGTTCTAAGCTCTTTTTGGTAACTTAAATACGTAAGGTATACAAGATGTGTTTTTGTCAAGGAAGAAGAGAGTAGTTTTGTCCTAAACTAAATTGAATGGCTGCTGTAAACTTAGAAACAGGAAGTGACAGGACAAATCTTGAATGGATAGAGAAAATTATAGGTTTGTGGAAATAAATGTTACCTGTCATGGTCAAAGCTGCTTAAAGTTTGATAGATTTATTTATAAGATTTTTTTAAAGCACTTGCTATCAAACAGTATATTCATGCAAAATTAGAATTTAATTTTCTGTTAAAATGATGGCATTTTCTTAGATTATTGGTCTGCTCTTAGTAAGAGGCTGTAGAGGGTTTTTCTTAACCATCTAAGTAACATGTCTAGAAGGCCACTGACACTTTATTTTGTCTTATTTCTCTCTTCCCCCTTTTGGTCAAGAAGGCTTTCTCAATCCCTTAATGCCAGGTCCTGGCTCATCCTGGGAATTCTGTCCCACATGGCCAGGGAGATTTATACCCCAGGGTGTCATGTCCCACATAGGTTTTATCAGAATTTTGGGCAGATGGGACAAGTTGTGGTTATTTGCTTAAAATGTAGGCTAAATTGTTCCTATCAGTATTCATGGAGAAGACTTAAAAAAATTTCTTTTTGCCCTGTTATATGATCTTATAGTATATGATCTTATAGAAGCTTTGCCCTATATGTTGGGCCTTTTTGACTTCAGATTTATTGTGGAAAGAGGGAATTTGTAGGTCCTTTTCTGGGTCATCCAGTCAGCTTTTACCATCCAGGATTTAGCATCTGAGCTTCTGACCAACATGAGTTCAAGCTCATATAGGTCAGGATCAGAGTAACCCTGGATCGTAGGCACCCAGAAGAATTCTTAATTCTTACGCTAGTATTTGCTGGTCTCGTTTGGCAAATATTCTGTCTTATCAGACACAGAACATTATCCTTTACAGTTTAAGAGAGCAAATATTCTCACTTTTAAAAGAAGTTGGGTTTTTTGTTTTAATGATCATATAAAGTCCTGTGTATACTTTAAAAATTTATTATTGTCACTCTGGTTAAACAGAGAACTAAATATTGTTTCACAGTGACCCATGATCCATGATCCTATTTAAAAAATTTTAACCCTGACAACTTTTGACATTTTGCCTTCACAAAACCAAACCTTAAATGCGATATCCTCAAAGGGAGAGATGTTTATTTGGTGGAAAATTTATATTTTGGGTAGCAGATTACCTAATTTAACTAGTATGGTCAATTTAGTTGAACACCATAAGTACATGGAATTTGGAATAAGACATAAGATTTTGCTGGTTTGTCCAGGTTAGTGTAATGCCCTGATATATCCCACAGAAATTTCAGCAGTGAATAAAGAAGTATTTATAAAGTCTCCTTGGGGAAGTGGGGAGAAAGGAGATGATGTATTGGAATAGCTGGAGGGAAGTACCTGAAACTGCTGAGCTGTGTTCCAATAGCCTTGATTCTTGAAGACGACTGTATAAAGATAGAACTTTTACAACACTGCATGATTATGAAAACCTTGTGTCTGATATTCCTTTTATCCAGGTATGGACAGATGAGTTAAAAAAATATGTGGATAAAAAATAAATAAATAATAGGAGGGATAAGGCGTAAAATAAATTGGGTAGATGGAAATATTAGTGGTCAATGAGAGGGAGGGGTAAGGGGTATGGGATGTATGAGTTTTTTTTTCTTTTTTCTTTTTCTTTCTTTTTCTGGAGTGAAGCAAATGTTTCAAAAATGATCATGGTGATGAATACACAACTCTGTGAGCCACTGATTGTACAGCATGTGTGGACTATATGTGTGTGAAGACTTGTCAAAAAAAAAAAGATGTCTTCTTGATCTCAAACTGTCTTTGAAATTTTCCAGAAGGCCCCTGCAAAATCAGAAGGAATGTGTTCTTTTATCTTATAAAAAGAGGTGCTAGAAATAGTTAAGTTTAATTGATATAAGTTGAATAGGAAGCATTATCAAATTACACAGATTTTTTTTAACCTTCTGTTAACTAAATTTATATGGGTAAACTGTAATTTTAATAGAAATATTACTGAAATTGTATAAAGTTCATAAAGATTTGTCCATGCCTTCATTTCCATGAGATGACTGAGTACTGATCTGCCTGAAATTAGACAACAGCAGTATTATTGGTCATAATTTCAGTTATTCTTAAAAAATTGTTAAATGAACTCTAAGATTGTTCATTTCTATAAAACAGTAATAAGTGAACCATGGCCATTTTAAGTCCTTAGTCATCTACAGATGGTTTTTATGCTGATGCTTTCTGAAACACTAGTAATCAGCTACAGGCCTGAGTGCTTCATCTCTAACAACAAGGACTGTCTCTGAGACTCATGGAAAGGCCTATGCTAGGCATGCTGAGGCCTAGGCTTCTAATGACATTGTTTAAATAACTTTGAAACCATACCAATGTACTGAGACAAGATTTCTAGAATTCTTAAGTTTAAGGGTTCGTGGGATTGCTAACACAAGATCGAGTGGAGCAAGGATTACCTGGGGCTGAATGAACTGGTAAAGAATGATTACAGATTTTATGTGGATTACTGCTGATGTTTTTATGTTCTATTTTCTAGATACAAGGAATCTCTTACTCTTTTCCCTTAAGCTATCATAATTCATAAAACATTCATCTCTTTCTTCCTACCTGTTCCCTACAGAATTTGGAAACTCTTATTGAATATTCTTGTTTTTATGGCAATATAATTATTTGAATAGGTTCAAACTGTTAACAAGACATAATTGGAGGTTTTGACTGGAATGTCATGTTTGAGAATAATGCTATTTAATCAGACATGACCAGAAACTTAAGAATGGAGCCGATACTAACAAAACCCTCTTGGGAAAAACAGTCTGGTACCTGGCTCCAGGTTCTCCAGCCTTACAGGTCAGTAAGGAAGGTCACTTTCTGGCAGGCATAGGAAGCATATGATAATTCGGAGACCTCAAGAAAGAAGAATTTCACCCAATTCTACAGGTACTGCAAATGAAATCTGATGTACAGTTCTTGGCTTGGCTTCCTAGCCTCAAGAAGCTTCCAATCTGAGGTTCCTTTTAAACCTACTGGCAAAGCAAACTTAAAAAGGCCTATCTGGTAAATCACCATTCTCGCACCTACGTAAAGAATCAGGCTAAATCTAATGAAACCAGCTTTGTTTTATGATCAAGAATAACCTTTCAAAAAGAAAAAAAAAATGAAAACTCTTTCTTGGGGTTATCTTGTATCAAAAAGAGGGTGAATGGGCGGGCAATAGTTGCGCAGTGGCAGAGTTCTCGCCTGCTGTGCCAGAGACCTGGGTTCAATTCCTAGGGATCGCCCATGTAAAAAAAAAAAGAGGGTGAGTGTCAAAAGAAATTTCATGTTTCAATAAGCACACTCCTATGGGTTATCACATTCTGCTCCTGTTTATTATCTGAGCTATTCTGCATTCTCTTTGTAAACTGCAGATAATTGCATCGTTTTGCTACTTACCTGTAAATTGGACTGGACCCTGTGATCTTGCTTATACTGTCTACCCTAAATGCCTATCAGAAAGCTAACTTACATCAGGGCTGTACATCAGGGCTCAAAGAAACAGAAGTGGATAATGCCCCCAACTCCTTAACTTACTGGAATACAGTGTTACACTCTTTCTTTTTTTTTTTTTTTTCAAATTTGCATATGGGCAGGAGGCACCAGGGATCGAACTCCAGACCTCAAGCACGGCAGGTCGGAGCTCTGCCTGCTGAGCCACGGCAGCCGCCCGTTACACTCTTTCATGCACACCATCATCCCTCCCCTAGTGTATCAGTTAGGGCTCTCTAGAAAAAAGGAACCAATAGGAAATATCAGCAAATATAAGATTTATAAAAGTGTCTCACTCAACCATGGGAATGCAAGAGTCCAAAATCCATAGAGCAGGCCACATGACTGGCAACCCAGATGAAGGGTTTCAAAGAACTCCACAGGAAAGGATAGCTGGCTAAAGAAGCAGTGAAAATTCTCTCTCCTCCATTAAAAGTCTTCAACTGACTGGATCAAACCCAACTGACTGGATTATCTCATTGAGGGAGATGCTCCCTTAGTTAATTGTAGATAAAATCAGCCACAGATGCAATCAAACTGACTGATGATTTAATAAAGTCTTCTAACTTATCAATCAGTTGTGAGATAGCCATGCAGTAATGGTTAGGCCAGTGTTTGCCTGATGGAGACAAATGGGCACCATCACCTGGCCAAACTGATACCAGAACCTAACCATCACACCTAGAAACACACGATCTGAGGCAAGCAGTTATAAATATCTAAGGTTATGAAACAGCTTCAATGCCACCTCAATACTCTTTAGGTCTCCTGGCTGAAATTGACAGCTGAGAATCAGGGATTTCGCAAAACATTCAGGTTCTAGAAACCCTGACCACCCATGAACAATGTATCTTTTATATCAATCAGTCTGACATAGCAATAAACAAATATTTTAAAGGACCAAGTTAAGGTGTTTCAAGATATCAGCCAGGTTCAATTGTTTCAGTGGATAAACTTATTTCCTAACCTAGGTTCTTGCTTTAATGAAATATGGTGGGGATAACTAGTACACTTTTGTTTGGACTTATAATTTGAATCATGATTACTAGTCTGTATGTTTTTATTACTTGCTGTACAAACCATGTTTTAAGATTCTGTTCAAATTTCTTGTCATCCTCAAGACAGATGGTTCCTCTTAAGATAACTAATCAAAGAAAAATGAGATAGAAATGGGACTCTTCTGGTAGACTGAGATTTAAAAAATGATAGAAACCCTGACTCAGAAAGAGGGCTGGACCTGTAATCCACTCCACTGAGTAAGTAGGCCCACTCCAAGGGTCTTAAATGTAATTGAATAGCCACACAATACACCTCACTGTAATCAAGAAAAGAAACAAACACAAAAAATGAAAAGGAACAAAACAAACTGACCAAGCCTACTCAACAATCTGACAAGAAAAGAAGTCAAAGTGGTGGGAGTGTTTTGGGCCACATTTCCAATGAGATCAAAGGCAGGGGGCTCTTAAATAAAATAAAATAGCCACCCACACTAAGCATTGGTAGGAGGCACCACTTTCCAAGAAAGAATTTTCCAGAAGACATAAACAATTGACTTGCAGGAGTTCTCTGAAGAAAATGGAACAATGGAATACACCTACACAATTGCAGATAAGCAACACCTGGTGATAAGCCAGCTTTGGCCCTGGAGGAACAGCTTATCAGAATGAACAAGCTTAACGTACTAATCAATGTATATCTGGTCCCCACTTTGTAAGAATTCCCCCCTTCATATAAAATGGAAACTTAACATCAGCCAATCAGAACATTTCCTCATTTGCTTCTGTTTGCCCTAAAAAAATCTCCAATTTCTACTCCCCTCAGTGGAGATCCTTTCCACATGTGGTTTAAATACTACCAAATTCATAATTGATATCTTGTCTAGTATTTTTAACAACTTAAAAGCTCATTAATATTTCATAAATATACAGAATCATGAAATATCATCAAAATCCGATCTAAAAACTGAAACTGCATTCACAAAATAGATCAAAGCATGCTCTGGAATCATGATCTGAATTTTTTTAAAAGTATGGTAGGAATCGCTCCTAAAACTACCACAAAGAATAATTCTTAATGAATTGATGGTGCTTGAGAAATTATCCTGACAGCTATTAATATTTCCTTAATGGTTATAAATTCTCTGTCTCCCTCCTCCAAGAATGGACCTCCTTATGAGTTAACTCTAAAGATCAAGGAGTTGATAATGATATGCTGGAAAGTATATGGGCTTTGGTGCCAGACAAATCTGGTTAAAAACCTGCACTATCGGGCGGCTGCTGTGGCTCAGCAGGCAGAGCTCCAACCTGCCATGCTGGACGTCTGGAGTTCGATCCCTGGTGCCTCCTGCCCATATGCAAATTAAAAAAAAAAATTTAAAAAAAACCTGCACTATCGAGTAAAAAAGTATTTGCAAAGTCCCCTTGGGGGGATGGTGAGAAAGGGGGGAAATTCAACTTCCCCAAGTGGAGAATTCTTGATATTCTCACAAGCAGTGGGGACAACCAAAGCAATAGGCTCAGCCCCCAATTTTGGGGTTTGTTCATATGAAACTTAACCCAACAAAGGATAGGTCAAGCCTACTTAAAATTAGGCCAAGGAGTCACCCCCCAAGAGAATCTCTTTTGTTGTTCAGATGTGGCCTCTCTCTCCAGCCAACACAACAAGCAAACTCACCACTCTCCCCTTGTTTACGTGGGACATGACTCCTAGGGGTATGGACCTTCCTGGCAACGTGGGATGGAAATTCTAGAATGAGCTGGGACTCAGCATCAAGGGATTGAGAAAACCTTCTCAACCAAAAGAGGGAAGAACAAAATGAGACAAAATAAAGTGTCAATGGCTGAGAGATTCCAGAGTCAAGAGATTATTCTGGAGGTTATTCTTACACATTAAATAGGTATCACCTTGCTAGTCAAGATGTAATGGAGAGGCTGGAGGAAACGGCCTGAAAATAGAGAGCTGTGTTTCAATAGCCATGTTTCTTGAAGACGATTGTATAATGATATAGCTTTCACATTGTGACTACGTTATTGTGAAAACCTTGTGTATGATGCTCCTTTTATCTACCTTATCAACAGACAAGTAAAACATATAGAATAAAAATAAATAATAGGGGAACAAATGTTAAAATAAATTTAATAGATTGAAATGCTAGTGATCAATGAAAGGGAGGGGTAAAGGGTATGGTATGTATGAATTTTTTTCTGTTATCTTTTTCTTTCTTTTTCTGAATTGATGCAAACGTTCCAAGAAATGATCATGATAATGAATATGCAACTACATGATCCTGTGAATTACTGATTATGTATGTAGAACAGAATGATCATATGTGAAGAATGGTTGTGTTTGTTTGTTGTTATATTTTCCTTTTTAATTTTTAAATTAATAAAAAAAATTTGAAAACCTGCACTATCATTTACTATTATGGCCTCATCCAGGGGCAAGTTACTTAACACTGAGTAACCCACCTCAAGGGGTTGTTATATAGATTAAATAAGACAATGAACATAAAGCACCTACCAGTTTTTAGTGCAGCATTTGTTTCCCAGAAATGTTCATTCCTTCCTTAGCCCCTTTCTCTACCCTCATATTACAAAATGTATGTGGGCCCTTCTATGGCTACTGCTACTACTCTAGACCCAGCCCACTAGGGGCAAAGGGGAAGGAAACCCACCAGTTTGCCCTTTACAAATGCGCACTTTGTTCCTTGCTGCCTAGGTCCTACTTTCTATTCACCTCAGTGTTCTCATACCCTTAGACTTCAAAGTTAACTCTAAGAACCTAGAGTACTAAATAAAGGTTTCAAGACACATCATAAACAATTCAAACTAGGTAAACATTCCAGGGGTACATTCCATTGTCTTCAAGTACAATCTAAATGATACAACAGTGGAAGGAGCTAGGTACTGTCTCAATTTATCCCTCTTCTAAAATATTTACTTATCTAACCCTCCTTCCTGCTTAGGTTAAGGTAGTAGGCATCAGTGAAAATGCCAACTGTGTACTTAGACAAAGACATCTCAACTACCAGCAGGAATGTGCGCCCATCAGCAACACCAGGTGCCCACATGGGAGCAAACACACAAATCAAAAAGCCCTGATGGAGGACATTACTTGATACAGATGAACAGAAATGCTGTCCTCCTAATGAAGAACTGATAATAAAAGGATAAAGGAAAACTCTAGGGAAGTATTCCTATAGCTTTACAGTTTTGTACAATTAATGCTAAAAAGTTATTAAAAGAAAGTACTTCAAGATTTTCCCATGATACTGTGCCATTTTCTCAAAGGCTTTTTCTTTTCATGGAAGGGGGTAAAAACTCTAAAGGATAGTAAGGCACTGTTTCTAGATACTCAGCTTCTGTTAAAACACTGCATTTAACATTTTGAAAAAAAATAGATATCCTAGAAATGCCATTTTGCCATATTGTTATTTCAAATAATCTTACAGACTGTCAAGATCAGTAACTGTTTCCATAACAAAGCTCTTCAAATAACTCTTGTTTTTGTAAAGCCAGTGGTCCAGGTTTGTCAGGTAAAAACTTCAAAGAATGCACATCTCCACTGAGTACGAGCCAAAGCAATCTGGAAATGCCATACTGATGACAGCCTGAAAGGGGCTTAAAATGACAGAAAATGAGGAAGTCAGCTTGGAAACCATAATGCGACTTTGTTTTAAAACCATATCCAGTGCAAAATAGCCGTGCAGAAGGCTTTTATTTCATTTTATTAAAGATAGTCTATGGCAACATCATCTTTCTTGTTATCTTGCTGAAAACTATACTCATTTGTTCCAAATCACAACCATCCTTTAGATGGCAAAGTTTTCAAATACAAATCGGAGATCTATGAGGCAATCTTAGAGATAATTTCACATGTAAAAATTCAAGTTTCAGTTTCTAAAAATCAAGTCTAGGGGTATTATTTGAGTGATAGCCAATATAATTTACTCTCTTGACTCCTCTCTTAACTTTCAACCACTTAGTGATAATATTGCAGGGTCAAAGTTCTCAGCATTTTGCCTTTAGCATTTGAAGGAAAGATGCTATCTATTTCCAATAAATAAAAGATAGTATCAATAATGGGGTGGGCCACGGTGGCTCATTCGATTCCCAGTGCCTACCCATGCAAAAAAAAAAGATAGTATTAATAATGGTTAAGAGTTCATCTTCTTAATAAATATCAATTTCAGACTCATTATTTTAATAAATCCACACTCAGAGGAAAAGCTACCAGGTCATTATGAAGATAACTGTCATGCATATTATAACATGCATATTATATATTCCTATATAATATAAAGGAAACATAATCACTTTTTAAATATAAACACAGCCAAGAACTAACAGATTTTTTCACTAAGGAGTTAACCGTGAAGAAAACAGTGAATAAATGGACAAAATAAAATTGACTTCTAGTTCACATTTTTCTCAAACAAGAGCATAAAAGTAAATTGTGCATACTATGAGGATTTAAGTTTGATTCAAGCTTACTAAGTTTAATGCCACTCGCTTTTGATAAACAAGCTGGTTAATAAATAAATGATGATAACCTATTCAGGATGGATTTACACCACTACCATAAAGTATCTTAAGCACACTGCTGACGTTTTCTTGTGCTGCAAAACACAGTCTGCTCTATGTGATCATGAAATGGTAAAGTAAATCAATGCTATACTAAAGAATTAATGCTGTACTTACCAGCTCAAAGATAATTACTGCATAGAAATGACCATATCCACAGGGTTTTATATTTTTTAACTTCCTAAACAATCCTAAATTTTACACCTAGAGAGGGTTGATTCTAAGAATGCTTTCCTTACAGAAAAGATAGTATCACTAACTTGTCTACTATCATAGTGCCCAAGTGCCTATTTTCTCCCCAAAATGTAATATCCCTACAGCCCAAGGATAGTACTATCCAAGACTTCTTGAAAGTCGCTGGCATAGTATCAAAATAAAGAGAAGGTAAATGTGTCCACAGTGTAGCTAAACCTTCAGTAATCAGCTTGTGAGGATAGACCATCTTTATGCAACAGTATCATTGTGGGGGGTGGAGAGGAAGAGGATATGCTACCATGTGAAGGATTAAAAGTCTTGGACAAAGTCCCCCAAAACACAAGACACAGTATTTACCAAAGATGGAATCTAAATACCACAGATGGAATCTGATGGAGTAGAAGAGAGAGGAAAAGAAAATATAAAATACAAAATGCCCTGAAAGTGACTCACTCAGAAAGCTCTCTTTGAACTAGACAACAAGTGGTCCCTCAGAAGAGATAGGAAAATAAAAGATTGGGTCTTGGAAGAAATGTGATCAAAAGAAAGAGTGACACTGCGTGGGACATGACTCCCAGGGATGTGTACCTTCCTGGCAACGTGGGACAGAGATCCTGGAATGAGCTGAGACTCAGCATCAAGGGACGGAAAAAAACCCTAGAATGAGCTGAGAATTAACATCAAGGGATTGAGAGAACCTTCTCGACCAAAGGGGGAAGAGTGAAATGAGACTAAGTGTCAATGGCTGAGAGATTCCAAACAGAGTCAAGAGGTTATCCTGGAGGTTATTCTTATGCATT
>PVIY010049069.1:0-16929 GCA_004026745.1 Myrmecophaga tridactyla | reverse complement strand
CCTCTGACCCGCCTGCTTCCCCACGGTGGTCGCGCGAGGCCCGCGCTGCGTAGGGCCTCCCCCGGTGCCCGCACGCCCCCCACGCTCGCACCCTCTGACCCGCCTGCTCCCCCACGGTGGTCGCGCGAGGCCCGCGCTGCGCAAGGCCTTCCCCGGTGCCCCGCCGCGCCCCCTCCCCGCGTCTCCCGGGTGCCAAGAGCCCCACGCACCGCCCCACTCACACGCAGAAGCAGCAAGCGGAAGCTCCTCGACCCGAGGCGGGCCCAGTCGGTGGATCCTGAACGCCAGCCCCAGTGGTCCGGGGAAAAGCCCCGCGCTGCCCCCGCACGCCCACTAGCGCCAGAACTACGACTCCCGGCATGCCTCAGGCCCCACGCGGACTACCCTTCCCAGACGGCGCCGCGACTTCCGGGAGGCGAACGGCCCCGCCCTGGCGAGTGCCCCGAGGGGCACCGGGGCTCGCGGTCAGCCGGACGCGGCCGCCCTGAGTAGCACAGGGACGCGCTCCTCCCGGGCCGGGCTGTCCGTGGGGCCGCTGTGGGGCCGCCTGGCCGACGAGGATGGCAGGCCCCAGAAATCACGGGACGCGGCGAGCGTGGGCGCCGCTGCTGGTGACGGCTCCGTGCGCGTGGGTGCCGGCGAGCGAAGGACACGGACGGCGGAGAGCCGCGCCGCGTCTGCGCAGGGCCACGCTGGGCCGCGCCGTCGGGGGACGAGCCGGGAGACGGTCGGGGGCGCGGACGGCGGCCAGGAAACCGCGAAGCGGCCGCGCGCTGACCCCCGCGCGGAACCGTTCTCTGGCCTTCCTGCCGAGCTCCCCGCCTAGAGGGGCGCGTCGGGGAGTTAGGCCCCCCTCCCTGTCCTCTCCTGAGCTGGACCGGCGGCGCCGTCAGCCTTGTCGGGAAGCCGAACCAGGGACGTGCGGCAGGTCACCTGGATGTGGCCAGGCCCGTCTGCACGGGGAGCTGAGGAGTTGGTCCGATGGCGGGACCCCTGGGTGTGCCTTTAAGTTGTAACTCTGCGTGGTCTGTGGACAGGGACAGCACTGCTGCAGGACAAGCGTATCATCCGACCCTGTTGTTTTTCATCCTGCGGTACTGTACGGGAAACGTTTCCTTTTAGTGTTACTTGCTTTTTACACTTTGTTTAGCCACTTAAAAAAAAAAAATCCCCTTAAAGCACAATTTCCGTCAAATCCACTCCAAGTTGTATATTTATTTTCCAATGAAAAAATTATAATTTATCTCCCAAAAGTATAGTGTACCGTACACAGGAAAGTTAAATAATAATAAGAGGAAAAAACATACCCAATATTCTGCCTACAAAAGAGAAGGTAACCAGAATTGCTGACCCCTTGCTTGGGTTGATGGTTCCCTCCTATGTATGTGTCCCTAAACAACAGATGGCTATTTTTGTAGGTTTTCAATCTTTATATAAATGGAATCTGCTATAAGTGTTCTGTGACTTCTTTTAGTGCCTCCACATCGACACTTTTAGATTCCTCCATCTCAATCCATGCAAAGTTCATTCATTTTCACTGTTGTATTGGATTTCATCATCCATTCATTCAAAACAAAATATACTGAATACCTTCTTGCCCCAGACATTGTTGTAGATGTGAACAAACCTGGCAAAAACCTCTGCAGGTATGTAGCTTAAATTATACTGGGGGCAGGAAAGAGGGGCAATAAGCAAGAATAGGAGGTATGTTCTTAGTGAAGCATGCTCCCAAGAACAAGAAGGAACAGAAGTGGGGTGGGAAGTGGTGTTCAGAAAGGGTTCACTAGAGGATGAGCAGAGCTCAGTCAGCGTCTGGCAGAATGCAAGGCCCTCAGGTGAAAAGATTCCTGTCCTGTCTGAGAACAGTACGGGTATGTCGTGGAAGCAGAGAGCAGGAGGAGAGGATTAAAATATCAGGGGCAAGGAGGCCAGACTGTGCAGGCCCTTCACTGGCCGGTGTGAGAAGGGAACGCCCTGGGCAGGGGAGGCCCGCCTGTGGCTTCCGTTTTAAATGACCACTCTGCTGCCCTGAGAGCAGCGTCCAAGGAAGGTGCAGACAGCCGCTTAGGAGACTTCAGTCCGAACCTCTGAGGAAAGACAGTTGTCTAGACTGAGTAAAAGTGGTAAGAAGTGGTGAGATTCTGGATATTTTGGAAAGTGGAGTTAATGTGTAGTGTGAAAGAAAGAGAGGAGTCCGAGATGATGCCCCAGTTTTAGACCAGAGCAATCTGAGGAAGGAAACTGCCATTAGCAAACTGGGAAGACTATGGGAAGAGCAGGTCTGGAGGGGCCGGAGTGGGTAGCTGCTTGGAGAAAGATGTAACCACTGACTACAGTGGTTTTACTTCTAGCTGTAGTCCTGTTAACTGAGAGGTTTATGACCTTGCTGTAGCCAGAGGCTTTCCTTCATGGCCCCTCACGTGCACTCCTCATTTATAGTCAGCGTGTGCTTACCCCAGCTGGCTTTTGTCAGCTTTCAAGGGTTTCTGTGCCTAGGCCTGCACATGCCCTATTAACTATACCAAAACATAAACATTCAGCAGATGCTTACATAAATGTTAGCATCTCCACCTCCCTTTAAATTCTATCAAAGCCCTAAACTCTTTAGACCCAGATTTGAGCAGTGCCTCCTGTCTCCTTGCTGGTCAACCTTGCATTAAATTTTTTTCTTTTCTCAAAATCGTGTTGTCATGACTGACCACTGTGTGCTTCAGGCAGCAAGCCCTTGCTTGGTAACAAGGACAGCAGGAGATCAGTTATGGATATGTAAAATTTGAGATGCCTAATGGACATCCAGTAGAGATGTTATAGAGTCAATTGTATATATGAATCTAGAAATCAGGACCGAGGTCAGAGCTGGTGATATAAACTTGGTCCTCATTCACATTAAATGGTATTCAAATCATAAGATCAGAAGGGTAGGAGTAGGGAGGAAAAAGACAAAAACTGAGCCCTTGAAGCACTTTCTAATTTAAATATCAGGAACATGAGGAGAAACCAGGCAAGAAGAATTACAAGAAAATGTAGGAAAAATTTGGTATCCTGGAAGCCAAGTACAGAAAAATGTTTCAAGGAGGCGTGATCCACTATGAGAGATGCTGCTGGTCTGTCCAACGAGGTCTAAGAATTTACAATCACACTGCTTTTCAAACTTTAACATGCATGGAAGTAAGGATCTCATTAAAATGCAGATTCTGAATCATTTGGTCTATGTTAGGGCCTGAGATTTAGTATTTCTTCCAAGTTCCTAAGTGATGCCATTTTGCTGGTCCTAAGACCACAGTGGAGTAAAAACAGACTCCTGGATTTAGCAATGCTGAAATTATTGGTGTCTTTGACAAGAGCAGTTTTGGTGGAGTGGTGGAGGCAAAACCACCACTTCTCTTTGACAAGAGCAATTTTGGTGGAGGTGACAGGAAAAGGTTCAAGAGAGAATAGGATTCAGAAAATGAGAGACTGAAAGACAAACAGAATGATACCGCAAAGATGGCAAATATTAAAATTGGTAAATCTCAATATCTGGAGGGTAGGGATGAGGGTACGTTGGAGTTCTCTGTATGGGGTTTGTATTATTTTTGCAACTTTCCTGTAACTGAATTTATTTCAAAATAAAGTTTTTAACAATGAGAAAAAAGGAATAGGAGAAAAATTGTGGGACAGTAGAAACAGACAACTCTTTCAAGGGAATTATTGTAACCTCCTTGAAGTAAGACTAGCTGAAGGGGGATGGGGCAGAAAGAAAATCTTGTTCTTAAGAGGGGAGAAATGATAACATGTTTGTATCCTAATGAAAGTAACTCAGAAAGGAAGGAGAACATGAGATGTACCACAGAAAGGGAGTAACTGCTGGACTAATGTCCATAAGGTTTAGCAAGAGGGGTTGGAATCTGAAGCACAAATGGTTGAGATGGCCTTAGAGAGGCACAAGGACAGTTCAGGCAGGTGATGGGAGATCAGCTGGAATCAGGGGCACAGATATAGTAGGTGGGTAGATGTGGTGAAAGCCTTATGATGGATGTTCCCTTCTGATGTCTTCTTTGTGACTGCAAAATTTATCAAAGTCATCAGAAAGAGTACTGATCAGCATAAAGTGCTGGGTGGATGTTTTCATTCTTGGCTTCACATTGAAAACAATGGAGCACTTACAGAAATGACATCTGGTTTTATTCTACAGCTTTTCAGATTTAATTTGGGCTGCGCTATGGTGTGCGTGTCGGGGTTGTGGGACCTGGCTCCAAATGGGGTCCTTGACCCAGCAGCAGCATCACCTGGGAGCTTGCTAAAAATCATGTCCGACCCAAGATCTGAAACAGAAACTGCAGTGTAAGAAGATGATCAGGTAATTTGTATGGACATTGAAATTTAAGAATCACTAAATATATATGAGACTGTAATCCACATTTTCAACTTTATTAAGTAATGCCAAGTTGTTCTCAATTAATAATTGTTAACACCAGTGTTGGAGAATTTTTTTAATTGGCCACTCATTTTCCTTCTTATTAAATGCTTGTTCATGTCTTTAGCCCACATTTTAATCGGTTTGTTTATCTTATTTCTTTGTGGACATTCCTTATGTGTTCTGGACACATAATTTTCAGTTATGTGGGTTGCAAATACCCTCTCCTAATTAGTAACTTTATTTTAAATCTCTTTATATTTTGTTGAAAAGATCTAAATTTTATTATGATTAAATTGATAAATCTTCTAATTTCTGAGCCCTGTGTAAGAAATGCTTCCCTAGCTGAATTCATAAAAATTCTCTAATTTTTTTGAAAACTCACTGAATTCCAACCAATAGAGCACACAAGAAGATTTTTCAGTCCAATATATATCTTGAATGCTTACCTACATTTAAAAATGATTATCAAAAAAAAAGAATATCTACCCAGGAATGCAAGAGAGGTTTAATATAAGAAATTCAGTGAATATAATGCACCAAATTAATAGACAAAAGAAATAAAAAACACATGATTATCTCAATAGATGCAGAAAAATCATTGACAAAATTCAACACCTTTTCATGATAAAAACACTGAAAGAAACTAGGAAGAGAAAGGAACCTCCTTAACATAATAGAGAGCATTTATGAAAATCCCAGAGCTGACATCACACTCAATGGTAAAAGACAACTATACCCCTAAGATCATGAGCAAGAAAAGGATGCCCTCTTTCACCGCTGCTATTCAGCATTGTACTAGAGGTCCTATCCAAAGCAATTTGATATAAAAGGCATCCAGACTGGAAAGGAAGAAGTAAGACTATCTCTTTAGACAGATGACAGGATTCAATATATAGAAAATACCATGGAATTCACAAAAAAATCTACTAATAAATGGAATTCAGCAAAGCTCAAGGGTACAAGATAAATATGCAAAAACCAGTTGTTTCCATATACCAGCAATGAACAATCTGAAAAGGAAATTAAAAAAACAATTTTAATTGTAATAGTATCCAAAAGAATAAAAAAACTAGGAATAAATTTAATCAGTGTGAATTATTTGTATAGTGGAATCTACAAAATAAAGCTGACACAATGAAAGATGACAAATAAAATGGATATACACCCTTTGTTCATGTATCAGAAGACTTAACATTGCTAGGATGGCAATACTCCCTGAAGCAATCGACATATTTCTTTGTAGACATGAAAAAGCCAATACAGAAAATCATATGGAATGGCAAGGGGCTGCAGATATCCAAAACAATACTGAAGAGGAAAAACAAAGTAGGAGGACTCACACTTCCTGATTTCAGAACTTACTACAAAGCTATAGCAATCAAATCAGTATAATACAGGCGTAAGAAAAGACATACAGACCAATGGGATAGAAGTGAGAGCTCAAAAATAAACACAAACTTCTATGGTTGACTGATTTTCAAAAAGGGTGCTTAAGACATTTCAAAAGGGAAACAACAGTTTCTTTAACAAACAGTGCTAGGACAAGTGGATGACCACATGCAAAAGGATATGGGACCCTACATATCTCCATGTTCAAAAACTAGAACAAAATGGATCAACTAACTAAATTCAGGAGCTAAAACCATAAAATTAGAAGAAAACATAGGGATAAATGTTCATGACCTTGCATTGCAGTGATTTCTTAGATTTGACACAAACAGCATAAGCTACAACAAAATAGTTAAATTGGACTTTATGAAAATGAAAAATAGTTGTGCATTAAAGACATGAAGATATGAAAAAGACAATTTAGTGGGAGAAAATATTTGCAAATCATACATCCTACAAGGATTTAATCTATGAAGTATATAAATTACAGCTCGACAACAAGAAAGACAAACAACCCAATTAAAAATAGGCACTAGGCTTGTCTAGACATTTCTCCAGGAAAGATAAGCAAACGGCTAACAAGCACATAAAAAGATGCTCAACAATGTTGGTCACTAAGGAAATGCAAATCAAATCCACAATGAGATATCACTTCACACTCATTAGAATGGATTTAACAACATCAAATTTTTTAAAAGTGGAAAATAAGTATTGGCAAAGATGTGGAGAAATCATACATTGATGAAAGAATGTAAATGGTACATCTGCTTTGGAAAAGTTTGGCAATTCCTAAAAAAAAAAATCCACAGATATATACCCAAATAAATGAAAATTGATGGGTCCACACAGAAGCTTGTACACAAGTGTTTATAGCAGCATTATTCGTAATGGTCAAGAGGTGGACACAACCCAAATGTCCATCAACAGGCAAATGGATAAATTGTGGTATATACGTACGACATATTATTCAAGCATAAAAGATTGAAGTACTGAAACATGCTACAACTTTGATGAACCTTGAAAACACTGTGATAAGTAAAAGAAGCCATGCCACATATGCTGTTTTCTTTTATATAATATATCCAGAATGGCAAATCCACAGTAAACAGAAAGTAGATTAGTGGTTTCAGGGAATGGGAGGTGGGGGGAACTCGGAGTGATTATTTAGTGGACATGGGCTGTTTTTCTAGAGTGATGAAAGTTTTTAAATTAGCAGTGGCCACTGCACAACATCTACTTTATTTGAAAACATGGCTTTTCTAGAGGACATACATCCTTTCAATCCAGCACAATAGCTGAGAGAAGAAATGGAAAATGGAAGTATTAAAGTTGGGTGCTAATGGTAGTGGTCTGTTTGCTCATACTGTTAGAAACTAATGGGACAGAAAGTAAAATAAATGTGCAGTTGGTTTAATGTACAAAGAAAGTCTGAAGATTTACATTAACTCCACTTTTATAATTAGAAAAATAGAGCATATCTAGTATTCTGAAAAATGTAGTATAATCGCCAGGACTATTTTAAAAGAATAGATGTATTTCATAGTAAAGGCAGAATAATCCCTACTCAATACTGTATGTTTGAAACTGTAATCAGATCATCTCCCTGGAGATGTGCTTTAATCAAGAGTGGTTGTTAAACTGGATTAGGTGATGACATGTCTCCACCCATTTGGGTAGGTCTTGATAAGTTTCTAGAGTCCTATAAAAGAGGAAACATTTTGGAGAATGAAGGAGATTCAGAGAGAGCAGAGAATGCTGCAGCACCACGAAGCAGAGAGTCCATCAGCCAGTCACCTTTGGAGATGAAGAAGGAAAACGCCTCCCAGGGAGCTTCATGAAACTGGAAGCCAGGAGAGAAAACTAGCAGATGATGCCGTATTCGCCATGTGCCCTTCCAGCTGAGAGAGAAGCCCTGACTGTGTTCGCCATGTGCCTTCTCACTTGAGAGAGAAACCCTGAACTTCATCGGCCTTCTTGAACCAAGGTATCTTTCCCTGGATGCCTCTGATTGGAATTTCTATAGACGTGTTTGAATTGGGACATTTTCTCGGCCTTAGAACTGTAAACTAGCAACATATTAAATTCCCCCTTTAAAAAGCCATTCTGTTTCTGTTATATTGCATTCTGGCAGCTAGCAAACTAGAACAGCTATGAATTTTAGCAGTTTGAGTTTATGATTTATATTTATAATTAAATATATATTGAATTTGTTTCTTTATTGGCCATGAGCACTTCTATGGCACCTCTTCCCTAATTTTCTTCTTTAGGGTTCGTATTCCGTTCCTTTTTCACATTATCACAACCTAGTTTTAATCAGTGCCGTTTTTCCATAGGCCTCTTGTACTTTGTTTTCTGAAGAAATCTAAGGCCAGTTTGATTTTTCTTCTATTGTAGGTGAACTTTTTCGTTTCCCTACATTGATTTTTGTAAAATCTTTTCCCCAGCTCCTAAATTTTTATGTGTCTTTTTTTTATTTTATCTAGCAATTGTCTGAAACAAAATATATCTAGCATTATTTTTGTCTGAAACACACTCACCTGGTCAGCTCTGAATGTTTACATCAGCTTACAGCCAAGAAGATTTTCTGCTACAGGTCTAAGGGTAAGACTTCTGCTCTATTTTTTCTGCTTTCTTCATTAGCAACATATTAAAATATTAGACTTGGTCTAGCTTTCCTATCTCTGATGTGTCTACACTTTAATTCTTTGCTCTTTCTTCTATTTTTTGAGAAGACTTTACAGACTCCCATTTTTCAAGTAATTATTCTACTTTCCCACTCCAATGTAGTTTTTCACTTAAAAAAAATCTACTTTATTTGAAAATACGTCTCAACTACAGAGAGCAACCTTCTAGCAGTGAGAAAAAAACCACTATCCTGATCCAATAGGTTGAGAGCAGTGTGTAATTTGAGTTGAGCAGTTTTTTGGTTTTTACAATGAAGGAATGAAGAGGGAAAATTGTAGGAAAAAAGAAATGGGAATTATTTCTAACTAGCACTCAGCAGTTTGCAAGGCTAAAAAGTATATGTTGTAGTATTTAAGTTCAAATGACAGCTCCTCTTCAATCCCTTTCTTTTAATCAGCTGATGATCTTATCTGTCACTGTATAAATATGGACTCAGGGCTGGTGGACTAGTTATATTTGGACACAAGGGCACACTGTTTAAAATATTCAGACATTACTGCACACCTGAACGTCATGACAGAAACATGCTGTACACTACTTACTTTTTTCCAGTCTATATAAATTCACTTAGTTTAAAGAATATTAGAACTGTATAAATACAATTGAGACAGAATATATGGCTGCTTACGAAAAGGAATACAATTGACATAAATGAGATGTGCCAACTGAATGGTGCTGAAAGCCCAAAGGAGAATTTTGGCTGGGTGTTTCCAACATGACCCTACAAATACGTGTGGCAAGTACTGAAAACCGGTAAACAATTGCTTTAAGTGTGTCTAAATGAAGTTATTCTAGTTTATTTTTCCTCATCCATATCTTTCTATTGAAGCAAGATCCCAAAGCAAATGTTGGAGATATGGCAGCTTCTAGATTTCATGCCACAGGCATGACTAGGGTTTCTTTGTATTTTTTCCTGTTTTAGGCACAACTAATTTCTTGGAAATGGTACATAGCAGTATTTAAAGAATGTTTTTGGAATAATGAAAAATAAAATTGTGGTATTTTGCCCTTAGAGATGATTTGTTGTCTGGATAACTAAAATGTTTCTCCATGTAATTCTTGTTTAGCTGAGCCAGTGGTGGCAGTATACAAACTTCACATTATATAATGTGAAATGAAAATAGAGTATATAGAAGAGAGGACCTCTAACACCTCTCTGCCTCCAGGTACCTGAGATGCCCATGACCGTCAACGTGAAGACTTGAGAAATGAGGTGAAAAATCCCCCATCAAGTGAGAAATCCTTCTTGTTCAAAAGGGTGAAGCGAGAAATGAAAAAAAAAATCAAGTTTCAGTGTCTGAGAGATTTCAAGCAGAGCTGAGAGGTTATCCTGGAAGTTATTCTTATGCATTATATAAATATCCCTTTAGTTTATGATGCATTGGAGTGGCTGGTGGAAAAATATCTGCAAATGTTTAACTGTGTTCTAGTAGCCTTGATTCTTGCAAATGATTGCATAACTATGTAACTTTTAGGATGTGACTTGTGATTTTGAAAATCTTGTCTGATGCTTCTTTTATCCAGGGTATGGATAGATGAGAAAAAAAACTGACAAAATAAATAAATAAATAATAGGGGGGAAAAGGGGGAAAATTGGATAGATTGAAATACTTGTGGTCAATGAGAGGGAGGAGTAAGAGGTATGAGAGGTATGGGGTATTTCTTTTTCTGGAGTGATGCAGATGTTCTAAAAATGATCATGATGACAAATACACAGCTATGTGATGATATCATGAGCCACTGATTGTATACTTTGGATGGACTGTATGTGTGTGAAAGTATCTCAATAGAAATATTAAAAAAAAAAATCCCCATCAGTCCTGGATCCCCTCTATGTGAAGGAGACAGAACAGGGGAGCGTCATTTGAGCTAACGTATGTGTCACCAGGTCACTTCTGGAGAAGGCAGTAATGAAGGCCTGGGCTTGTATCCAAGAACTTGTATTGAAAAATATATCTATCATCCCCAATCACAGATGTCCCATTTACAAAATACAATGGTGTTTAGATAAGGAGCTTTCTGGACTAGCTAAAGACACTTGCTCATTATGTATTATCAAATTAAGACTTTTCTATTTGATTCTGTACACCGAATTAGGACTTTAAAAATGAACACAAACTCAATGTGTACATATTGTCAGGCTGGAAACTGCAAAATGTGGTGTAATAAGATGACAAGGTGCTAGACTAGGTAATCAACTGGTGTAAATATTTCTAACTTACTTTCCAAGTTAACAATAATGGTATTCAGAATGGAGACATAATTATAGTTGATAGCACTGTATGAATAATGATGGTGAACTTGGGAGCAAAAGCGCTTAAGTTTTGCTTTCTTGTGGAGACAAAAAAAAACCTGTCTTGACAATGTTCTTTACTGCAAAAGAAAATCCTGGATCACTTTATATTGAGCTAACATGTTTCCATATGTATGTGCATGTGTATATATATACACTACATTCTATATAAATGTGTATTTATACACACACACATATATATCCATCTATTACAAAAACCTGCGTACATGCTGACACCAACACTATAGCGTTTATTTTACTGTCCTCTTTCCACATTCCAACTCCCTTCTCTGACAGTGAGATACCCGACTCCCATGATCTGCAACGTTTACTTATCCATTTAATCTGTCAGCCATTTTTCAGAGGTTGAATTAAGTTCATTTTATAGATTGCTCAAAAAGGACTCAGGGATATAATTCCCTAGTCTCTTAGATAGTTTAAATGTTTTTCCTCTACCCTAGGTACTTGAAAGGCACTTTGGCTAGATATAGCATCCTTTGTTCACACTTTCTATCCTTGACTTTTTTCCAAATGCTGCTTCATTTTTTCTCTTTGTATGTTATTTGTGAGAAGTTACATAAAGTCCAGTTCTCTTGATCCTATAAGTTGATATTTTTACCTGTAAGCCATGAGCATTATTGTTTAATCTTTCAATCCTCACAGTTTACAAGACTGTAACTTGCAGCTGTAATTGTGGGAATTTTTTGTTCCCACTGGGCACTTTCAATATATAGATTCAGATCTTCATTACCAGAAAGCTTTATATATGGTTTTAAACATTAGTTTGTTCCACTGTTTTAGCTTTTTCAGATAAATCTAGTCTTCCCTATCAACAACTTGCTGAACTCTGTCTTCTTTATTTACTTCATTATCAAATTATTTGATTGCCTTCTCAGTTTGCTCCAATGCTACTTAGGTTTTTTTCTCCCAAATTATTCTTGAGTTGCTTGTTATATAGACTTTACTACTGATATAATTTTTCCTTTAGTTCAGTCAACTTGTTACAATTCTATTTTTGTCAATTCTACTCTATTTTTATTTAAATTCTGATTCAAATAAGTATCATTCAGTTTGGAATATTGTATTGGAGTTTTCTTTTGCTTTGCATTAGAATTTGGGGGAGGGAATTCAACAATTGAATTTAGATTCTCATTTTCGATTTTCTTTTTGTAACATTTTAACTAATCAAAGAAGACTGTTGACCTAGTTGGTGGTTTGGGGTTTCATACAAGATCTGCAGCTCAAGTTGTACCTACCTGTCAGTGTTACACAGTGTTATTTCTTTGCCAGATTACTTTGGGGCTGGGGGTGGGGGGACTTGTTGGGTTTTAAATGTTTCTTTTCCCTGCAGAATCTTGTTTCCTCTTACCAACTTTTCCCCAGGACACATGGTTTCGACACCTCTACTTTTCAGTTAATGCTCTTCTTGCTGTGAAACATTACCTC
Organism: Myrmecophaga tridactyla; assembly: GCA_004026745.1. Taxonomy (NCBI): domain Eukaryota; kingdom Metazoa; phylum Chordata; class Mammalia; order Pilosa; family Myrmecophagidae; genus Myrmecophaga; species Myrmecophaga tridactyla. The sequence goes on along the minus strand of PVIY010049069.1, from coordinate 4,717 downwards.
CCCATAGCTGCCTCCTTGCATTCTCTCATGCACTTTTAGGTTCTTCCTTGTATTTAGTACTGTTTTTTCTTATTTTCATACATAGAGCAGGCTTTCTCTTCCTGGTGGTTTTCTATCCATTTTTAGAACCCCACTGGTTCTCCTTTCTTCCACATCCTTTATCATTATTTTAAAGAGTATGGCTGGAGTTTTAAATTTATGCCAGCATCTGTTTTTGAATATTGGTCTCTAATTTTCCTTTCTGTACTTACCTCATTTTGGTAATAGGTTATATTAGCATCCTTGTTCCTATACATTATGTTCTCTGAAAGACTGCCTAAGACACGAGTGACCTGTTACTCTGATAGATCCTGACTTAAACATAACTGGACCTAATGTTTTCTTTGTAGGGTTTACTAAAATTTAAATTTTTGGATGATTTTAAGACTAATGATATTTTCTTATTTGGGGAAGTTACATTTTCCCAGAAACTTTCCTATTTATGTTTTACAACTTATTGGAGTAAAGATGCTCATAGTAGTCTCTGTCTTTTCACATTTCTGCTTTAGCTGTAGGGCCCCTTTTTACATCATTAAAGTTGTTTTTGCTTCTGTGATTTCTTGTTAATCTCACCACATATTTGTAATTGTCATTGGTCATTTCAGAAGACTTATACCATTCTCTCCATGAAATACTTTTTAATGTTTATAATTTCTGCTTTTATATCCAGCCTTTGCATTATATTTTCTTTGGGCTTATTCTAGTCTTTTAATTCATTCAGGTTCATCTGTTATCTTCTTATACAATCATTAGGGATGTGATGTCCTCAAAGCAACATTTTAGTGAAATCCCACAAATCTTCATAAGTAGCATCTGCATTATTACAAGTACCCTTCAATTTCCACAATAATTTCTTCTTTAACTTGAGTCACTTAAAAGCATTTTTTTAAGCAGCCACTTTTAAAATTACTTTCCATATTGATTTCTAATTTATTTATATTATCAACAAAGAACATAGTCTATATGAAACATGTTTGGTTTTTTTATATGAACAACTGGACTTTATTTACATGTTACACAATTAAATCTCCCTCTTGAGCCCCCATTCCACATGATGGCAGAAAAACACTCATGAAAACTCCATGTAAACTCTGTCATTTCAGCATTGTTTCAGGCATTTTAGGTTTTACTCAATTCAGGATTATTTTTGTTTTGATTAGAGAACTTGTAGGTTTAAGAAAAATCCTGCATAAAACACAGGATTCCCATATTCCACTCTATTCCTAACACCTTGCATTGGGTTGTTAAAAATGATGAGCATATTTTTATAATCGTACTATAGTCCACAGTTTAACTTAGGGTCTGGGTTTTTTTTTTTTTGTCAACATCTCTTACTGTGAAAAATAGTATTTATGCAGAAAAGTGATAAATTTCAAAGTAAAGTTTAACAAGTAGTTATAGAAGAAATTTCAAAATATAGTATGGAGTACTGTTCAATAATTTCTGGTATTTCCTTCCGGCTGTTCTAATACACTAGAAACTAAAAAGATACATGTATATAATGGTTCAGTAGTTATAATCATTGTTAAATCGTAACTGCTCGGTTACTCAGTTACAACTCCTCCACTTCATTTGACCAATCTCTCAATCTTCAGGAGTATTTGGGCAATGACCATTCTAACTGCAGAAAAGGGATAGAGGAATGTAACTGACTGATGTCCCTGGAGAGACTGGTACCTCTGGGTTTCAGGACTTACGTGGCATAGAAACAATCTGGAGGTTTTAAGTTTCTGAAAAAATAAACTTAGTAAGTAAAACTTTTACAGTCTTAGAGTGAGCCCTGGGTATTCTTTAGGATTTTCAAGGATATTGCAACCTCTGTGTGAAATCTGATGAAACTCCCTTTGTGTTCTGGTGTATTTTTACAAATATTCCATATACTTAAACAGTATATGAATCCTCTAACTGGGGTGGCGGTGGGGGACAAGATTCTACAAATGTCCCTTAATTCTAGACTGTTAATTACATTGGCCAAATGTCTATTTTGTCTGAGTGTCAGTAATTGAAGAGAGTAATAACCACCCACTATAACAGTAAATTTATCTCAGGATTTCTACCAATTATTGCTTCATATATTTTCAGATTATCTTACAGGTATAGCTATTTTAGTAAAATTTTATCTGGCAAGTTTAGCCTTTTATCATTACCTTCTTTTTATGTAAGATTCCTTTTTTCTTTTAAACTCTATTTCACCTTACATAACTATCAGTGTCATCTTTCTCTCAGCTTGTGTTTCCCTTGAATATCTTTTCAACCCTCTGTATATGAACCCTTTTGGTGCCTTTAGGTTTATGGTGTGTTGTTTATAAACAATCCAGTTACATTCTGTTTTCTATCCAAGGTGATCAGCTCTATCCTTTAAATGTTGCATCTGGTTCATTATTTATTGTGACAAATGACTTACTTGGACTGTTTCTACAATCTTACTTTGTGTTTACCCTCTGCTCAGTTTTATTCTTAAATTATTTCTTAACTTTTCAGATGGGATCTTTTCCTTTCTTTTTCCCCTCTACTACTGTGTAAATTAGCTACACCCTCTATTTCCTTTTCAGTGGTTACCCTCTGAATCTTACTTATTCTTAAAATCTAAAGTTAAGGAATTTAGGCCAAGATGGCGGCTTGGTGAGGTGTGGGATTTAGTTCATCCTCCAGAGCAGCCAGTAAATAGCCAGGAACAGCACAGAACAACCAGCTGGACCAGCTGCTATCCCACCCAGAACTGTGAGTCCTCCAAGCCGTGGAGGCTGGTGACCCACCCCGACAGGCTGCTTCCCAGAGGGGAAACTTTGAAAGAGACATTACTAACAGCAGGGGGATGAGCTTAACCAGCTCCAACTGTGGAATTAATTAACAAATTCTGAGAACTAAAAACAGATCCCCAGTTCAGCTGAACCTTGAGTAAAAGCTGAGATTGCTGGTTTTTGCCCTGGTGTAGAGGGGGCAGGGCTGAGGAAAAGAAAAAAAAAAAAAAAGGTCTTTTTCAGATCGGACAGCACAAAATACTTGGAAAGGTCTGGGCCCTGAAGGAAAGTAGGAAACACACAGGACCTGGAGATACATAGAGCAAGATACCAACTTAAGCTCTTGATTGTCCTGCTCTGAAAAGGATTTTTTTTTTCTTTTCTATTCTTTTTTGTGGCTACATTTCTATGGTTTGACTGCTCTTTGCATACAACAGCAAGGCTTCTCAGGCTCTAACTGCCCCAGGTAAGGGCAGAATTAAGCTTGTCTGAGAGCTCCTCTGTAGGCTCTGTGTTCCCCAGGAGAGGGGTGGGGCCCAGCTCAAGTGGAATCTCTCCCTCAAGGAATTCAGACCCCAGAGTCTGGAAAACTGAAGCGATTAAAGCCAGCCTACAACCTCTCCTCTGTCTCAACCACACCCGGAGCAGGGAGAGTGTGCAGAAGTTAGAGGTACCACATCACCTTACGCTGGTGGGGCCCACAGGCAGACATGTGCCACATACTGGGCAGGACAGGAAAAACACAGAGTCCAGACTGATGGACCTTTAGCAAGGCTGGCAAAAGGAAGGAGAGAGGATGCAAATAAATAAAATAAAAAATGGAAGAGGAAACATAATCAGTGACCCTGCAGAAATAAAGGAGGTAATGGGAGGACACTATGAACAACTTTATGCTAATATACTAAACAATGTAGACGAAATGGACAACTTCCTAGAAAGGCATGAACAACCAACACTGACTTGAAAAGAAATAGATGACCTCAACAAACCAATCACAAGAAAAGAAATTGAATTAGTCATTAAGAAGCTCCCCAAAAAGAGAAGTCCAGGACCACACATGGCTTTACATGTGAATTCTACCATACATTCAAGAAAGAATTAGTACCAATCCTGCTCAAACTCTTCAAAAAAACTGAAGAGATGGGAAGGCTACATAACTCATTTTTTGAAGCTAACATCACCCCATACCAAAGCCAGACAAAGATACTACAAGAAAAGAAAGTTACAGACCAATCTCTCTAATGAATACAGATGCAAAAATCCTCAACACAATTCATGCAAATCAAATCTAGCAACACATTAAAGAAATTATACCCCATGACCAAGTAGGATTCATCCCAGGTATGCAACGATGGTTCAACATAAGAAAATCAATGTAATACACCATATCAACAAATCAAAGCAGAAAAACCACGATTGTCTCGATTGATGCGGAAAAGGCATCTGACCAAATTCAACATCCTTTCTTGTTGAAAACACTTCAAACAATAGGAATAGAAGAGAACTTCCTCAACATGATAAAGTGAACATATGAAAAACCCACAGCTAACATCATCCTCAATGGGGAAAAACTGAAAACTTTCCTAAGATCAGCAACAATACAAGGGTTTCTACTGTTACCACTGTTATTCAACATTGTGTTGGAAGTTCTAGCCAGAGCAATTAGACAAGAAAAAGAAATACAAGGCATCAAAACTGGAAAGGAAGAAGTAAAACTCTCACTGTTTTCAGATGATATACTACATGTCAAAAAACCTGAAAAATCCACAGCAAAACTACCAGAGCTAGTAAATGAGTATAGCAAAGTGGCAGGTTACAAGATCAACACTCAAAAATCTGTAGTGTTTCTATACACTAGTAATGAGCAATCTGAGGGGGAAATCAAGAAAAAAAAAATCCATTTACAATTGCAACCAAAAGAATAAAATATTTAGGAA
>PVIY010049068.1:0-16934 GCA_004026745.1 Myrmecophaga tridactyla | reverse complement strand
AAAAAAAAAAAAAAAAGGAAACTTTCTCAATATCGTAAAGGGCATGAACACTGATCTCGTCTTGGAATCCCTGGATATAGAAACCCAAACCGACTTTTTACTTGCAGACACCTCTGCTCAGCGCAACAGTTGTAGGGGAAATGCTAACTTCTTGGGCCTTGAAATGTTTGATACGCAGACACAGACAGACTTAAACTTCTTTTCAGACAGTAGTTCTCATCTGCCTCTGGACAGCATTCTGATACACTCCATCTTTTCCATGAGCACTGATTCATCTGAGACAGAAACCCAATCAGAAGTGATTTCCACTAAAAACCTACCTGCTCTAGAAAGCAAAGTTCAACTGAACAGTACAAAAACAGAGACCACGAATTCTGGGACTTGAAACCCTGGGGAGTTTGTTTTTTATCAGCAATGAAACTCAAACAGCTATGGATGATTTCCTTCTGGCTGATTTGGCCTGGAACACGATGGAGTCTCAGTTCAGTTCTGTGGAAACCCAGACGTGTGCAAAACTACATAGTCTCCAACTTGTAAAAGTGAAGTCCACATGCAGGATGGCATTTAGGTTCTTCTGGATTTAGACAACAGGGATCAGGGACAACGGTATTAACTACTGAACATAGTTGATTAGATTCTTTGAGGTTCTTTACCTTTTGTACTTGCAAACATGAAATCTGTGTATAAATGTGAATGTATTATAAGTGTATGATGCTGATCTTAAAAAAAATTCCATATAGTAACTGTAAAAAATCTGTACCTTCATATTTTCCTGAAATCAGGAAACTATTTAGTAACATAGGTCTTTACTATAACGATGCAGACATTTATTTGTAGGAATTTTCTACTTGTTATTTTGAGAACACTCACAGTTCTGACAGCTGACCAAATGGTATCTAAGTTAGGGCTTAATACTTTTTTTGCTACCTGAATATGTAATTTTTTTCCTTGTTGCCTTGATTTTAAATTGGTTTATGAAGCTTACTGTGCAAACACAGGCTTTACAATGGTTATATGGATACTTAATTTAAATATGCCTATATGGATAACTAAGATATCCATTGTTGGAGGTTCTAAGTGTACTGCTTGATTTCTTAAATAAAAAAACTAACCAAAAGATAATTCTAAGTAAGCCCATCGCAATTAGAAAATATTTTAAATTAAATGATGAAATTACCACATATCAAAATGTGTTGGATGCTGCTGAATTAAGACAAGAATGGACATTTATAAGCTTCAAATGTATATTTTAAAAAGAGATGTTGAAAATTAATGAGCTAAACACCTATATCAAGGGGGAGGGGGATTAGCAAAACAAACCCAAGAAAGTAGATGTAAAAGTACAATAAAGAATGATATATTAATGTTCTTTTGTTAAGTTTTTTAATTAATAAAAAGTTTAAAAAAAAAAAAAAAGTACAATAAAGAGAACTGATCACTTGAAATAGAAAACAAACTTGTAACAAAGCCACAGACCGATTATTTGAAAAGATAACAAAACGTACCAACTGTGGCAAGAATGTCAAGAAAAAAGCATTCAAGGAGTAACTAGTCCAAATATTAAAATCTCTTCTAGGAAACAGAAAAAAGTATACTTCCTAACTCATTTTATGAAGCTAGAAAAACAAGGACAATTTGATAAAGGAAAACAATAAATCAAATTTACTCATGAACACTGATGGATCAGTCCTAAAGAAAATACTAAAAAGATCACTTCAGCCATATATATTAAGGATAGTATTATCACCACCACCAACAACCCCCCAAAAAAAGAATATTACCATGACCAATTTGCATTTATCTTAGGAGTGGATGGTTGATTCAATAACAGAAAATCACCCAATGCAGCATACCATGGGATGTGCTGGTTTGAATTTGTGGACCCCAGAAAAGCTATGTCCTTTAATTCTCATTCAGTATTGCTGGGTGGGAGTTTTCTAATTATCCATGGAGATGTGACCCACCCAATCGTGAATGGTAACTTGTGACTACATGATTTTCACGGAGGTGTGTCTCCACCCATTCAAGGTGGGGTTGCTTATTGGAGCCCTTTAAGAGGGGACCATTTTGGAAAGAGGTACAGAGCCCACAGCCAGAGACCTTTGGAGATGTAGAAGCAAAACACCCCAGGGAGAGCTTCATGAACCAAGAAGTCTGGCGGGAAAGCTAGCAGACGCCATCAAGTTTGCCATGTGCCTTTCCAGTTAAGAGAGGAATCCTGAACATCATTGGCCTTCTTGAACTGAGTATCTTTTCCTGGATATCTAAGATTGGACATTTCTATGGCCTTGCTTTAGTTGGGACATTTTCACAGCTTTAGAACTGTGGACTTGCAACTTAATAAATTCCCCCTTTTAAAAACTGTTCTGTTTCTGGTATATCATATTCTGGCAGCTAGCAAACTAGAACACCATATTGATAGCTTAAACAAATAAATAATGTTGCAATATATTCAGAAAAACATTTTTGAAAAATTCGTTACCTATTCATAATAAAAACTCTTAGAAAATTAGAAATAAATTATGAATTTTATACTGAGACACACATATAACAGCTAATTGGTAGATACCTTCAAATGAATTAAATTAAAAAGTTGTTTTATGTTCCCCATTATTTGCCCATTTGGAAGAAAAGAAAACTTCATATTGAATACAAATACCCAAGGTTTTACATTTTGACCGTCTGCACTTTCCAAATTAGACTATTTTCTTTAGTTTCCTTAAGATAAAAGATATTTTCAGGGAGAAGCAAAGATGAGAAGGTCACAATTGTTTCAAAGCATGGTTTGTTTGTTTTTTTAACTTACTTCAGTTTGATTCCAATTCAGCTAATCTTTAATGGGTACCCAAATATTTGCCAGGCAATTCACTGTGTGCTTTCACATATATCATACCATTTAATTCTCACAACCCTATCAAATATCACTATTCTTATTTTATAGAAAATGAACCTGCACAAAAGAATGAGCACATGATTTGTCCAAAGTCACAATGTTCAATGGGGCAAACTCCAATAGCAATTCTGATTCTGACTCCAAGTTCAATGGCCTTTCAGTTATACCACATACTTTCCCTATGGCTAAACATGTAGGGCTTTCATGTTGCCATCAACTGTTTTTGCTATCTCTTTTAGCTCTATCATTTTTCTAGATTCCAAACTGTTTCTTCATACCTTTACTTCTCTTCAAATGGTCTTCTGAGCTCCCTAATACTCTCCAGGTAAGTTTTTTTCCACTGACTAGGAAACAGCTACCAAAGGAACAAGGGTAGAACCCAAAATCAAAGAAACAACTTAAAAATTGGGGGGGTGCAAGGGTAGTTCAGTAGTAAAATTCTCATCTGCCATGCACGAGACCCAGGTTTAATTCCTAGCACCCAAAATTCAACAAATGGTGCTGCAATAACAGGATAATCACATGGAAAAAAAATGAAATGTGACCCCCCCCACCACACAGCATACACACACAAAAAATTAACCTGAAATAATAACAAACTGGGCAAAACGTTCATTTAAGATGTTTATTATTCTACATATTTCAGCTCAGTGAAGTTACTCAAAATTATTCACTGGAGGTATTCTCCTTTCTTACCCACACACCAACTACTGTTCCACTTAACAAAAGAACACCAATCATTTCTTCCAATGCATGCTGCCAAATGACAATTCTTCCTACTTGATATCTTGGAAGACGTGAATAAATACTAAGTGAAGATCTGACTTCAAAATGTACCCAGTCATTTCAAGTACTTACTAAACTCTCATTACTAACTCGAGATTTGACTCTAAAAGTTGGTTTGGTATGAGCTTGGAAAAGATACTAAGCGCAAATAAGAATGAAAATGGTTTCTGAAATAAAAACATAAGTTCAATTTAATTTATTATCCAGATCATTTTCTTTAACTTCTGGGGGTGTGTGTGTGTGTGTGTGTGTCATACAATTTTCCATTTTTACCAGTTTTAAGTACATAATTCAATGGTTTTAATTACTTTTCAATGGTTGTACTACCATCACAACTTTCCATTACTAAAACTTTTTCATCATCCCAAAAGAAACCTTTACCTCTCCCCTTAGCTCCTGGTAATCTCTAATCTACTTCCTGTCTCTATGAATATTTTTATTCCAGGGATTTTATATAAGTACAATCATACACTATTTGTCCTTTTGTGACTGGCTTATTTCACTCTGTAAACGTTTTGAGTTTATAGAACAATCATCCATACAATATAGACTTCCCATACACCACCCCACCACCAACACATTGCAATGGTGTGGAACAGTTCTTATAAATGATGACAGCACATTTTTATAATTGTACTATTGTTTAAACTCCATGGTTTAACTGAGGGTTCATGTGTAGCGTGGTATAGTTCCATGGATGTTTTCATAAATTCTTAAGCTATTGCCATATACACAATCTAACATTTCCACTTTTAATCATACTCACATATCTATTTCAGTGCCATTAGTTGCTTCACAATGTTGTGCTACCATCACCACCACCCATTTACAAACATTTCCATCATTCCAAATAGGAACCATGTACATGTTACACCTTGACTTCCCATCCCCTCTCCCCACCCTGTTCCATGCTTACTTATATTCTAGACATTGACTCTGAGTTTGCTTATTCTAATTGTTTCAAATCAGTGGGATCATACAGTATTTGTCCTTTTGTGTCTAGCTTTATTTCACTCCGCAGAATACCTTTAAGTTTCATCCATCTTGTGGTATCTATCAGGACTTTATTCCTTCTTACAGCTGAATAATATTCCATTGTATGTATATACAACACTTCATTTATCTATTTCATCAGCTGATACACAATTGGATTCCTTCTATCTTGTGGCAATTATGAATAATACCACTATGAACATCAATGAGCAAATATATGTTGGAGTTCCTGCTATAAATTATTTTGGTTACATACCTTGTAGTGGGCTTTCCTGGTTATATGGGAGTTTTATACTTGGCTTTCTGAGGAACTGCCAAACTGACTGCTACATTAGCTATACCATTTTATATTGCCAAAAGCAATGAATGTGAGTGTTCCTACTTTCCACATCCTCTTCAACACTTGTTATTTTCCATTTTTTAAATATCAGCCATTCTAATGGGTGTTAAATAGTACCTCACTGTGGTTTTGATTTCCATTTCCCCAATGGCTAATGATGTTAAGCATCTTTTCATTTGTATATCCTATTTGGAGAGATGTCTATTCAAGTATTTGCTCATTTTTAAATTGGATTGTTTTGGTTGTTTGTTGTTAAGTTGAAGGATTTCTTTAAATATTCTGGACATTAAACCTTTATCAGATATGTGGTTTGTAAATATTTTTTCCCAGTCACTAGATTCTCATTTTACTTTCATGATTAAGTCCACTGAGGCATGTAAGCTTTTAATTTTGATGAGGTCCCATTTATCTATTTTTTCTTTTACTGCTTGTGTTTTGGTGTGAAGTCTAAGAAAGGACTGCCTAACACAAGGTCCTGAAGATGCTTCTCTATGTTTTCTTCCAGGTGTTTGAGAGTTCTAGCTCTTATATTTAGGTCTCTGATCCATTTTGAGTAGACTTTTGTAAATGGTGAGGGGTAGGGGCTCCCCTTTTTTTTTTTTTGCAAATAGAAATCTTGTTTTCCCAGCATCATTTGTTGAAGAGACTGTTGTTTCCCAATTTAGTCGTCTTTGCCACTTGTGGAAAATCAGTTGGCCATCATTTCCTGGTGCCTGTTTAAGCAAAAAAAAAAAAAAAAAAAAAAAAAAAAAAAAAAAAAAAAAAGATCAGTTGGCCACACCTAAGGGTATGACAACTGATGAATGCAAGAGCAAACCTTGACATACACATACAACAGACTACTAAGTGGCCACAAAAAGGAATGAAGTTGTAAGGCATGCAACTAGGTGTTTGAACCTTAAGGACTGTATGCTGAATCAAATGTCAGGAACAAAAAGACAAATATTATCATGCTTCAATCATATGGACTAACTATAATATAGAAATTCAGTGAACTGAAGTCGAGAGCATGGGTTACCACATCAGGGTCTACTGCAAAAGGTCCTAGATTATAAATGCCTACAGCAGTTACATATATTCAGAACTTGTAACTGTTATTTCTAAATTCTGAGATACTCAACTGTTTGTATATAACTTGGTTGTTCCCAGAAACTTCAGGTACTTATGTGACAGGTGAGACAGAGTTAGAGCTCTGAAGCTATGAAAGTCAGCACTACCCCATACAGGAACCGTTTAAAAAGTTGGAAAAGGGATCACACTTCGAATAGAGATATGAAGGAAGCTGATCTGGATAGGACTGAAGTAAAGCAGAATACAGGGTAAAGGATGACATCGTCCATATTTTAAAACGTCAACTTCTGTGTGAGACCAAAGAGAGAGCTTATTTGGTTCAAAATGTATATTCTAGGTAGTGCATTACCTAATTTAACTTGTATGGTCAATTTAGGTGAACACCATAAGCACATGGAATCTTGAATGGGGCATGAGATTTTGTTGGTTTATCCAGGATATTGGGATGCTCCAATACATCACACAGTTATTTGGTCAGGGAATAAAGAAGTATTTGTAAAGTCTCCTCAGGGGGCTGGGGAGAAAGACGGAAATATTCAACTTCCCAATTTGGAGAATTCCTGATATTTTCACAACCAGTGAGGATAACCAAATCAACAGGCTGAGCCCTTGATCGTGGGATTCACCCCTAAGAAACTTATTCATGCAAAGAATAGGCTAAGCCTACTTAAATATATGCCTCTTTTGTATTTCAGATATGGCCTCTCTAAGCCAACTCAGCAGGTAAACTCACTGCCCTCCCCACTACACGGGACATGACTCCCCAGTGTGAAAATCTCCCTCGAAACATGTGATAGAACTCCTGGGATGAGCTGGGACCTGGCATCAAGGAATTGAGAAAGGCTGCTTGACCAAAAAGGGGAAGCGAGAAATGAGGCAAAATAAAGTCTCAGTGGCTGATAGATTTCAAACAGAGTTGGAAGGTTATCCTGGAGATTATTCTTATGCATTATATAGAGATGCCTTTTTAGTTTACAGTGTATTGGGGTGGTTGGAGGGAAGTACTGAAACTGCTGAGCTGTGTTCAGTCGCCTTGATTCTTGAAGATGATTGTACAAAAATATGACTTTTACAATATGACTGTGATTGCGAAAGCCTTGTGTCTGATGCTCCTTTTAACCAGGGTATAGGCAGATGAGTAAAGAAAATATGGACAAACAATAAATACTGGGGATAAGGGATAAAATAAATTGAGTAGATGGAAATACTAGTGGTCAATGAGAGGGACAGGTAAGTGGTATGTTATGTATGAGTATTTTCTTTTTATTCCTTTTTCTGGAGTGATGCGAACATTCTAAAAAAAATAATTATGTGGATGAATACACAACCTTGTGATGAGAATGTGAGCCACACTGATTGTACACTATGTATGGAATGTGTGAAGATGTATCAATAAAAATATTTCAAAAAAAAAAATCAGTTGGCCACAAATGTGGGGGGATGATTCTGAGCTCTCAATTCAATTCCATTGGTTTGTATGTCTGTCTGCCCTTGTGCCACTACCATGCTGTTTTTGATTACTATGGCTTTGTAATAAGTTTTAAAATAGGAAAATGTGAGTCCTCTAACTTCATTCTCCTTTTTCAAGATGGCTTTAGCTATTCAGGGTCCCTTACTCTTCCATATAAATTTCATGACTGGCATTTACATTTCTCTTTGCCCAGTTATTAACTGGGTTGCTGGTTTTCCTGTTATTGAGATGTAGTGGTTCTGTCTAGATGCTTGATATTAAACCTTTATCAGATACACGAGTTCCAAATATTTTCTCTCATTCTGTAGGTTTTTCCACTTTCTTGATACGTCCCTTGATGCACAAGTTTTTAATTTGGATGAAGTTCAATTTAGCTATTTTTTAAACTTTTTTTATTGCATAATATAACACATATACAAAGCAAAGAAAGAAAAAAAGCAATAGTGTTCAAAACACTCTTCAACAAATACATACATGACAAATCCCAGAGTTTGTCATGGGCTATCACACGATTCTCTCAGATTTTTCTTCTAGCTGCTCCAGAATATAGGAGGCTAGAAGGAATTTTTTTATCATCACAATCGACTTTTTTCTTTCTTTTTTGTGAAAAATAACACATACACAAAAAAGCAATAAATTCCAAAGCACAGCACAATTATTTGTAGAACAGATTTCAGAGTTTCGTACAGGTTACAATTCCACAATTTAAGGTTTTTATTTCTAGCTGCTCTAAGATACTGGAGACTAAAAGAAATATCAATTTAATGAATCAGCAATCACATTTGTTTGTTAAACCCTGCCTTCTTTGAACAGCTCCACCATCACCTTTGATCTTTCTATCCCACTCTTTAGGGGTTTATGGGCTATGGCCACTTTAATTTTTTTAATTAAAAGGTCCTGAAACCTAGAGGGCCCAGCCTCTCCAGAACATCAGCTAGTTCCATTTCCCTCAATAATATGGGGTAGGGAGATGGAACTAGCTGATGTTCTGGAGAGGCTGGGCCCTCTAGGTTTCAGGACTTATCTGGTCGAGAGGCCCATCTGGAGGTTGTAGGTTTCTGGAAAGTTACCTGGTGCATGGAACCTTTGTAGAATCCTATATATTGCCCTAAGTGTTCTTTAGGATTAGCTGGAATGGTTTTGGTTGGGGTTTGGCAAGTCATGATAGGTAGCAAAGTCTAACTGAAGCTTACATAAGAGTGACCTCCAGAGTAGTCACTCAACTGTATTTGAACTCTCCCAGCCACTGATACTTTATTAGTTATACTTCTTTTACTCCTTTTGGTCAGGATTGTTGATCTCATGGAGCCAGGGCTGGACTCATTTCTGGGATTCATCTCCCACACTGCCAGGGAGACTTTCACCCCTGGATATCATGTCCCAAGCAGCGGGGAGGGCAATGACTTCACTTGCAGAGTTGGGCTTAGAGACAGTGATACCACATCTGAGCAACAAAAGAGGTCCTCCAGAAGTAATTCTTAGGCATACTTATAGGCAAGCTAAACTTCTCTGCTATCTACATAAGCTTCACAAGAGTAAGTCTCAAGATAAAGGGCTTGGCCTATTGATTTGGGTATCCCTAACATTTGACACAGTATCAGAGGATTTCCTGACGGTAAAGTTTAATAGTTTCGTATTTTTTCTCCCATCCCTCAAGGGACTTTGCCAATACTTTTTGATTATCTACTTAATATATTCTAGGATGTATCCAGGTATTACATTAAGCTATACAGGATTAAAGGCCTTCATTCTTATTCTGGGCTCCCTGTGTTTCAGTTGTTAAAATGAGCTATCCAGACAGGTTGAGTTAGATTACGTGCTACAGAAAATTTAGGTTCCAGACAAAATAAACCTTTCTTCCTTTGGTCACAAAAAGTTGGCGCAGTTCTAAAATACAGACAATGCTTTCCTTACCCCTATGTTCTGAATTACCTTAATCCCGACATGATCAGCTTCATTCTTATCTCTAAATACCAGGTTATAGATATATAAAACAGACTCTCAAAATCCAGAAATATTAATTACCTCTCTGGATTAAAGTATCTGCTACAAAAGCTTACAATCTAGGCCCCTGTTTTCTTATGAGCATTTTCTAAAGGAGACAATACAATAATTGTTCTTTCATTTCTGGCTTATTTTGCCTCACCAAATGTCCCACAGGTATGATCATTCGTATCATACAGGTCTATACAACCTCTTGTTCACCTTCAATATGGTACTATTACTTATAGACCCACTAGAGAACCACCTTCACTTCTCTCTATTACCTTGCATTTGAATTCAACCTCATGAGCTAACCATTCATCCATCTCTAGCTTCTATGTATCACTAAGTCCCTTATATTCTAAGCCTCTGATTTTACCTTTCCCGTGGTAATAACAGTGGAGTCATACAGTATCTATCCTTTCGTGTCTGGCTTATTTCACTCAGCATTATGTCCTTAAGGCTCATTCATCTTGTCATGTGCTTCAGGACGATATTTCATCACACTGCTGCATAATATTCCATCATATGTATGTACTACATTTTGTTAATCCACTCGTCTGTTGAATTGTTTCCATCTTTTGGTGATTGTGAATAGTGCTGCCATGAACATCGGTGTGAAAATGTCTGTTTGTGTCACTGCTTTCAGCTCTTCTGGGTATATACCAAGTAATGGTATTGCTGGGTCATAAGGAAACTCAATATTTAGTTTCCTAAGGAACCACCAAGCTGTCTTCCATAGCAGCTGTACCATTATACACTCCCACTAACATTGCAAAGTATCCCAATTGCTCCATATCCTCTCCAACATTTACAGCTTCCTGTTTGTTTAATAGCAGCCATTCTTATAGAAGTGAAGTGATATCTCACTGTCATCTTAATTTGCATTTCCCTTATAGCCAAATCTGTATTGGCTCTTCAGAAAAATGCCTATTCATATCTTTAGCCCATTTTATAACTGGGTTGTTTGTTCTTTTGTTGTTGAGTTGTAGGATTTCTTTATGTATACAGGATATTAAACCTTTGTCCAATGTGTGATTTCCAAATATTTTTTCCCCATTGAGTTGGCTACCTCTTCACCTTTTTGACAAGCTCTTTCGAGATGCAGACACTTTTGATTTTGAGGAGTTCCTATTTATCTACTTTTTCTTTCACAGCTTGTGCTTTGGGTGTAAAGGTTAGAAAGCTACCTCCTGTTACTAGGTCTTGAAGATGTTTCCCTACATTTTCTTCTAGAAGTTCCATGGTGCTAGTTCTTATACTCAGGTGTTTGATCCACTTTGAGTTAATTTTTGTATAGGGTGAAGGTAAGGGTCCTACTTCATTCTTTTGGCTATTCATATCCAGTTCTCCCATGCCTATTTATTGAAAAAACTATTTTGTCCCAGTTCAGTGGATTTGGGGGCCTTTCTGCACTCTGGATTCGATTCCATAGGTCAATATTTCTATCTTTGTGCCAGTACTATGCTGTTTTGATGACTGTGGCTTTATAATAAGTTTTAAAGTCAGGAAGTGTTAATCCTCCCACTTTGGTCTTCTTTTTTAGGATGGCTTTAGCTATTTGGGGTCCCTTTTCTTTCCAGATGAACTTGGTAACTAGCTTTTCCAAGTCTTCAAAGTAGGTTGTTGGAATTTTGATTGGTACTACGTTGAATCTATAGATCAATTTGGGTAGAATTGACATCTTAACTACATTTAGCCTTCCTATCCATGAGCAGAGAATGTCTTTCCACCTATTTAGATATTCTTTGATTTCTTTTAGCAACGTTGTATAGTTTTCGATTTACAAGTCCTTTATGTCCCTAGTTAAGTTCATTCCTAAGTACTTGATTCTTCTAGTTGCCATTTTGAATGGAATTTTTTCCTTAATCGACTCCTCGGTTAGGTCATAGCTTGCATATAGAAATATTACTGTTTTCGTCCATTAATTTTATATCCCACCACCTTGCTGAATTTGTTTATAAGCTCAAGTAACTTTGCTGTGGACTTCTCAGGACTTTCCAAGTATAGCATGTCATCTGCAAGTAATGAAAGTTTTACTTCCTCCTTTCTAATCTGGATGCCTTTTATTTCTTCATCCTGCCTGACTGCTCTAGCTAGAACTTCTAGCACAATGGTGAATAGTAGTGGTGACAGTGGGCATCCTCGTCTCGTTCCTGATCTTAGGGGGAAAGCTTTTAGTCTCTCTCCATTGAGTACGATTCTAGCTACAGGTTTTTCATATATGCCCTTTATCATATTGAGGAAGTTACTTTTGATTCTTATCTTTTGAAGTGTTTTTATCAGAAAAGGATGCCGAATTTTGTCTAATGCTTTTTCAGCATCAATTGAGATGATCATGTGATTTCTTCCTTTCGATTTGTTAATGTGCTGTATTACATTAAGTGATTTTCTTGTGTTGAGCCATTTTGCATTCCTCGTATAAACCCCACTTCATTGTGGTGTATAATTCTTTTAATGTGTTGTTGGATTCCATTTGCTAGTATTTTGCTGAGAATATTTGCATCTATGATCATCAGGGAGATTGGCCTGTACTTTTCCATTCTTATAACATCTTTACCCAGTTTGGTATTAAATTGATATCAGCTGCATCAAATGAGTTGGTGTTCCTTCACCTCAAATTTTTTGAAAAGTCTGACCAGGATTGGTGTTAGTTCTTTCTGGAATGCTTGATAAAATTTCCCTGTGAAGCAATCAGGCCCTGAGCTTTTCTTTGTAGGAGGATTTCTGATGACTGATTGAATCTTTCTTGTGATTGGTTTGTTGAGATCTTCTACTTCTTCCTGAGTCAGTGCAGCTTGCTTGTGTGTTTCCGGGAATTTGTCTATTTCATTTAAGTTGTCTAGTTTGTTGGCATGTAGTTGTTCATAGTACCCTCTTTTATTTCTTCAGGGTCTGTGGTAACATACCCCTTTTCATTTCTGATTTCGTTTACTTGCATCCTCTCTCTTTTTTTGTCAGTCTTGCTAGCGGACCATCAATTTTACTGACTTTCTCAAAGAACGAACTTTTGATTTTATTGATTCTATCGTTCTTTTGTTCTCCTATTCATTTAACTCTGTTTTAAACTTCGTTATTTCTCTTCTTCTATTTGCTTCTATTTGAGGGTTAGTTTGCTGTTTTTTCTCGAGTTCCTCCAGGTAAGCAGTTAAGTCCTTGATTTTTGCTCTTTCTTGTTTTTTTAATATAGGCATTTAGGGCAATAAATTTCCCTCTCAGTACAGTCTTTGCCACATCCTCTAAGTTCTAATATGTTGTGTTCTCATTTTCATTGATCTCCAGATAGCTACTCATTTTTCTAGCAATTTCTTCTTTGACCCACTGGTTGTTTAAGAGGGTGTTATTTAATCACCATATATTTGTGATTTTTTTGTTCTTTGGTAGTTATTGAGATCCAGCTTCATTCCATTGTGATCAGAGAAAGTTCTTTGAATAATTTCAATGTTTTTAAATTTATAAAGACCTGTTTTGTGCCCCAGCATATGATCCATCCTGGAGAATGTTCCATGAGCACTACAGAACAATGTATATCCTAGTGTTTTAGGGTGTAATAACCTATATATGTCTATTAGGTCTATTTCATTTATCAAGTTGTTTAACTCCTTTATTTCCTTGTTTATCTTCTGTCCGGTTGTTCCATCTATAGAGGAGAGTTGTGTACTGAGGTCTATTATTATTGTTGAAACATCTACCACTTCCTTTAGTTTTGCGAATGTCTGTCTCATGTACTCTGGAGCTCCTTGATTGGGAACACAGCCATTCATGATTGTTATTTCTTTTTGGTGAACTGTCCCTTGATTAATATATAGTGTTCTTCTTTGTCTCTTATGATGTCTTACATTTTAACTTTCTTCTGCCCAGCAAAGGGGGCAGCAAATCTGTGAGAAGGGACAATACCTAGCTTGAAGCACCCTACCTCAAGGACAAAAGGGAGATGGCCAAACCAGAATTAACATTCATTCCCTCCAACCATGACAGTCTTACCAATCAAGTTATCTCCTCAGACTGAATTAGTTCCTATAAAAACCATATTTAGGAATTTAAAAATAATTTTTGGACTTATGATAAATAAACTCCCTCATAATGTATCAATTCTTGGATATTCTCCTTTGAAATACATTTTTAGGAATGTATTTCAATTGAAAGTAGGACGGTGCTTATTTGGTGCTTATCCATTCATACTCCTACTAGCTTATTAGCTACCTTGAACAGAGTGACTGGCTTCAAACATAGCTTTGTATGAAGAGTCAGTAACTAAACTGGTGTTCAATAACATTTGCTGAATAAATGAAGCATCCTGAATAATTTTTAACTAGGCATCCTGAATAATTTTTAATGCTAACCTGATTGGTAAGAGGCTATAATTAAAGCTTACAGTTCTTATACCTTACTTCAGATGACATCTCTTCCTTTAAGTCAACAGCCCCTAAAATTCTACTTTGTATAGGTAGTATGTCTTGGTTGAAAGAGTTATCAGACTTATATCTGAATACAATTTTTGTCCATGTGATGCCAAGAAGGTTACCTAACTTCCCTAAGACTCAGTTTCCTCATCTTTAAATGAAGACAACACCATATACTTAATAGGAATGTTCTGAATATTAGAAATATATAAGTAGTCTTCATTTTGCAGTTCTAGTATGCACGAAGTTTAGTTACCATGGTTTAGATCATTCACACGAATTCCGCAGTGACCCAATTCAAATTTCAGTTACCACAGTTTATTAACCGTGAATAACTGCACATAGTACAAACTTCACTGTTAGATCTTCAGTCCACAATTCACTATAAATAATAGACATACATCATGATCAATGATCAACCAAGTCACTTCTTTCAAGGTCTGTTGGTGTTTAGTCACTGTGCACCTGTTCTTCAGTTCACATACAGACAGCAAAGCATATAGTTGTAGGGTCTCCTTGTCTCCTAGTGATAAATTCATAAGATCTTTTACAAAAATGGATACTCAAAAGAGGGAATTGGCCAACAACACTGAAAATGCAGCACAGAAACAAAAGGTGGTAATGCTGAGGATGACATCCCAATTGAATGTAAATGGAGCTACAGAAGAAATAGCTGACCATGGGAATGCTGTTCGAGAGATTCTAAATAGGCAGTCAGTGGAACTCAGACAGGGCAAACTTATCAACACAAATGACTGAAAGTGGTTGTGGTGAAAGGAATGAAGATGTCCTAGAAGTGACATCAGCAAAAAATATTGCATTAAAGGAACTCTCAAAGATATTTCATAATACTGAAAGTGCAAGGATAAAATGTTGAGAGCTAGCCCAAAATTAGAAAAGAATATGACAATTCCTCAAGACACAGAAAAGATCCTTACTCCCAATCATAAATTATATGATAAGAAGGCAAAAACACTATTCAAACTACTCTTAATAAGGTGCTTTACAGAGAAATAAAACACTTAAATTCTCAATGTTGCTAATACTTTAAATTATAGTGTACTAAATATTAATTTTACTATTTTTTCATTTCCCTATGCATGTATAACCAACAGTAAAAAGGTGTTTTAAAGTTTTAACAAAATTTTTAAGATCACAGAACAATTGTAACTTTTCCCATTGATTGTTAAGATTGTTTACCTGGTTTCAACTTGCACAGTCATTTGTATGGTCTTATACTACCGTGAAAGTAAGAACTGCTTGTACTTTTACCTTCTACCACATCAAAGCACTTATTATTTCACAGCTAGAAGAGAAACCCTCCACCTTCCCCTGATTCTTACAATGTGCTCAAACAAAAATAAATTTGAACTGATTTTGGGTGATGCTAAGAAGACAATTTTCAGAAGCTGAAAGTGACTGAGGACCACAGTCTTATTTAACATGCAATTCCCCCAAATCCTCTTCCTGTTATTCAAAACATATACACCCTAATGCTGAAAGACAGGCGTCTTGAATAGTTATTCCACTTGTCTTTTGTGATGATATTGTATTTCCATGTCCTCACCCCTTGCATGTAAAGGCAAATTAATGAAAGTATGACAAAAGTAATGATGGGGAGGTCATGAGATGTAGTCGTTTTAGAGTCAGACCTCAAATTTGAATACTACCTCTGCACCATTTATTAACTATGCAGTCTCAGATAAGTTACTTCTTAGGGCTTTAACCTCTTAGTCTGTGAAATGGGGGTAATCATAATATCTTCTTTTAGGGATTATTGTAAAAATTAAAAGAAGATTTATTAAGTGCTTAACAAAGTATGACACACTGAGCATTTTAACAAACAGCTATTATCATTACCATCATCCTTAATATTACTAGTACTGATGTACATATTTTAAAAAGGATAAAGATGCATTTATTTTAAATACATAGTGATTTAAACACATTATTAATCAGCATAGTTTTCAAAGATCAAATTCTCGTACTCCAAGAATTTATCATGCATGATTCTCACTGTCGTAAAACTTGACCTCAACTTCCTCCAGATAACTTTCTCCCAAGGTACATGGGCAAAGAGCTGCCAAAATTCACTCAGACTCTTCTCGCACCCCCTCAAATTCCTATGTCAAAACCTCCCTCCAGTCTGCTCAGTTTCCTCTTCTGAGAACACTGAGAATGAAAGCCATTTCCCATTTCTCAGAGCTATCTATGAAAAGAGTAGTATCTTGCCCTCTCGCAGCCCACATGACTTAACTGCCAGTTTTTTCTCTTAACTCAAAACCCAAACCTTAGTTCCTAAACTAAAAGTCTAATACCCATGAAGCTGCAAGGGACCTCAAGGCCAACTAAGGCCAACCCCCTTTCTCTACTAAACAACTGATTCTCCCTAAAATATTCAAATGAATCATTTGAGCAATGTCTGCTTTCACACTGTCGGAGACTGAATCACATTCTTCACATAAGGCATGATCAGGTGGCAACCTCTGTTCCTGTGCAGAAGCATTTGTAAACAGGACCTTTGAAGATGTTTAAAACTGAATGAGGGTAGTCCTTAATTCAATATGGCAGAGGTCCTTATAAGCAAATTGGAAATTGGACATGAAGAGAGAAGCAGCAGCCACAAGGAGGAGCCAAAAGCTGGAAGTCAACAGAAACCAACAGAGAAAGGAAAAGATGCCGCCATATGCACTGCCATATGAAAGAAAAGCCAAGGACTAGAGATCGCCAGCAGCCACCCACAGAATTCCACAGTCTGTAGGAAAGCATCACCTTGTTGACATCTCTATTTTGGACTTCTCCTAGCCTCAAAACCATGAGTCAATAAATTCCCACTGTTTAAGCCAACCCATTACATGGCATTTGTTTTAGGAGCTAGGAAACTAATACAAACACTTTCAGTGACAAAAAACCCTTTACTTCCAAAGCCAACCCATTCCATGATTATACCGTTTGTTAGAAAGTTTTTCCCTATATTAAAATAAAACCTCTTCC
>PVIY010049067.1:0-16929 GCA_004026745.1 Myrmecophaga tridactyla | reverse complement strand
TAAGAAGGAAAACGCCTCCCGGGGAGCTTCATGAAACCAGAAGCCAGGAGAGAAAGTTAGCAGATGACGACGCCGTATTCGCCATGTGCCCTTCCAGCTGAGAGAGAAGCCCTGACTGTGTTCGCCATGTGCCTTCTCAACTTGAGAGAGAAAAACCCTGAACTTCATTGGCCTTCTTGAACCAAGGTATCTTTCCGTGGATGCCTTTGATTGGACATTTCTTTAGACTTGTTTTAATTGGGACATTTTCTCGGCCTTAGAACTGTAAACTAGCAACTCATTAAATTCCCCTTTTTAAAAGCCATTCTGTTTCTGGTATATTGCATTCTGGCAGCTAGCAAACTAGAATAGCATGGTACCAAAAATAAGAAAAAATGGTGAAGCAGAGATTGAGAGAGTGAGGAGGGAAAGAGAGAGAGAGAGAGAGAGAGACAAACCATTTCCCTTTCCCTGCCCTTCCTCACTTGAGCAACTTCTACCTCTGGCTTCCAGCCTTCAATGTCATTCCAATCTTGCTTTAAAAATGTGCCCCATTCCTTATTGCATAGAGTCTCAGAACTTTTAAAATAAAAAACAAAAAGATTATTTTTATCTTTCCTAAATACATAGCAGAGATTTTTAGAAAAAAAAAAGATGTTTACGCTAAAATAAAGAAATAGGAAATGGTTAAAGATACTAAAAACTAATTCTAAGTTATATCCCAGGCATTTAAATTCCCAAATAGTGACAGAAACAGCTTGCCAGTAGTGAGCAAACCTAATTATTGATTCGGTGACACCACATGCTAAATGGAGACAAGTCCACTGTGCCGGGGAATTAAACTGCCGCCATCCCTCAGTGGACAGAGACAATGCATGTCTCCTCTACCTGCAAAAGTGTTTTATTAAAATCATTTCTCTGCACTACAAGACAGTGACAGGTGTTAACCAAGTCAGTTGGCAAACATTTTTTTTTCTAGATAGGATGCTTCTAACTGGCAGTTTCATAATAACCTAGAAGTACACATAATACCCAAGGCAAGCGCTGCACTAAATTATCAAATAATGAAATGTAGCATTATTGTAATATTCTCCAAGCTACTCATCCTCTTTGTCCCAACCTATAGTCCCTCCCCATTCACTCACTCACTCACACACGTACACACTCACACACACACACACACATACACTACATGAGAAGTCTCTGCATCACTAATGCTCTTTTGCCTTCTACCTATGGAAAATTGCTCTCAGGAAAAAATAAAACTTTAAATACATACCTCACCTACATCATTTATAACATTTATAATATAACAAATGCATTATTTCTAGCCATATTTATATTTTTCCCTTAATAAAAGAGAAATAAAAAGGAGAGGGCTCATAGGAATGATTATATTTATATATAGGTGAGATTTCAGAAATCAAATGGCAGCTGGGGTCCTATTTTGTGGAGATGTTTATTTCCCTGTTATTCTTAAATCCCACATTGTAGGTGACCCTTTCTGTTTTTAAAGCAAACCTGCTAGAGTTGTATACATGACCTGCGTTCCCATCTTAGGCCCAGGATTCCAAATCTGTGGGCTCATATGGCAGAAATGAGTATCTATAGACATACATAAAATACAGGACATACCTAACTAACAAGGTAGCATAAGGATATGTCAAAGTCAGAAAAAAAAATCCATTAAGCAGATACAAGAGGGCATTTTGTTGACAATAAATAAAAGAAGAACAATTCGAGGCAGAGAAAATCTGATGATTGGATCACAACCAAGCGTGATACAAGTATAGATCAAAAGGGAACATTTTACATGCATTTATAAAGAATCATTTTTCTTACCACACAGACTATGGTTCATTACTTACTGTAAAAGTCTGAGAGATACATCAACATCACAGACTCTAGCAATGTGTGTTGTTTACTGATATTTTGAAGCCAAGAAAAAATTATCTTGCATAGAGCTTTCCAATGAAATACATTTTTCATTTTAATCTGCAGTTCTCACTCCTAGCTATGCCACCAAAAGTGTCCATGTTAATTGAATAGAGCATTAATGCTTGGAGGAAAAACTAAAACTAGTGCTTTTTTAAAAACATGTTTTTTTAAAATTTTAACTAAATCCTTTTTCAGCTGTAACTTGGTTTCTTTACGGCTTAATTCATTTCAGGCCAAGGTTTACGAGCAACTACCAATTTATACTTATCTTTGTAAGACTAGAAATTGATTTTCTAATATAGGTGTTGCTTACTCTAGGGAATGGACATATTCTAGAAAGTTGCTGAAAAGGCTTTATTTTTAATACTTGGATTTTATTTTTCCCTTGACATTAATTATAAATTTGAGGACTCTCTGGCAAAATATGCTCACAAGAACAAGTCACACAAACTTAGTTTTTGGAAGCAGAAATTAAATTTTTTTCCTGAGAAAAATATACCTTTAATGCCTAATTGCAAGCTAGAAACACGGGAATATTAATTTTAACACACTACTTTAAAGGCTGAAGTAGAAACAAAGCTGAGAGTTGAAATAAAGAGTTAGACAAAGGGACTCATGTTTGTTGAGTGTTTCTACGTTCCAAGCTTTACGCTTTGTGTAGATTTGCCTTAGCCACACTTTGAAAGGTCAGCAACTCAACTACACGCTGTCCTCGATGTTCTGTATCACAAAAACATATGCCAGTCTGAATTGTTCAAGTTCTTTGCTAACCACTCAGGGTTTGCTATTCTTTAAATAAGTCCCCAGATACTGTAGAGCAAAGATAAGCTATCCCCACCATGACCTTTCTGAATTCCTGACCCACAGAAACCATGAGCATCATAAAATGGTGGTTTTAAGCTCCTAAAGTTGGGGATAACTTGTTACACAGCAATAGTAACCAGAAAAAATATTAAAGATAACGTTAAAGTAGCTCTTGCAAAGATCATGGAATTATGCATGTTTTAAAATATTAGCATATTGCTGTACCAAAATATGAATGATTTTAAAAGGTAAAATGAATTAATTATTCAAAGTTGAGGGATGAATAATTGATGAAGATATTTATAGAAATACAGTATTTCATTATTTTAGTCTTTATTATCATACAGGCTGACAAAATCATTTCAAAACACGTAGGATGGCAAAATTTATATTATTTTTCTGTGATAATGCTTCAAATATCAATTTTATAGCAAAGTAAAATAATAATGATTGATTAATTGAATCAGTACTAAAGGGATCAGGAATAATTTTTAAGAATAAAAAAGCTACATTCTTTATTCTGAACATTAACTATTCACGTAAACAGTTAAAAATTACATGCTGCATTTGGTAACAATATGCTGACAGATGACAAATGGAAATAAATCAATATCAGCTACAAATAAGAGAATTTGAATAGATAACCATGTTTATATATATATATTCATTATATATATATATAAGATTAAATCTGATTCAAATTCATTTTACAATCAATGATCAGTGCTTTTCAAACTTGGGTATGAATAAGAAATACCTGGATTGCTTGTTAAAACATGCAGAGTCCAAAACTCATCCCCCAAAGGGATGATTCTTTTTCAGTAGATTTAGAGTCATCAGACGTGGAGTCTACATCTCTGTTGAGTATGATTCAAATATATGTATATATATATATATATATATATATATATATATATATATATATATATATAATTAAATCTGATTAAAATTCATTTTACAATCCATGGTCTTGGATATACCATTAGTATCAAAGATAATTTCAAAATATCAACCTTCCCCATCCTCAGCTCCAAAGCAAACCAACAGTGGGGGGTGAAATAATATTTATTGAGCCTGTTTGAGGAAAACAATTGTTATCTCATTTACTTCTCACAATCCTCATAGCACTGTTTAGTATCCCTTAGTAGCCCTTATGTGCATGATAATTTTATATGCAGCTGAGATAGTATTTGCTTCAAATTAATAACCTTTATTACACTGCATCCCTGACAGCAGAAGGCAGGCATTATATTCTCAGTGCCTAGCAGGGTTCTATGCAAGGAGGTGCTCATTTCATATGTGCTGAATGAATAAAGAAAATTTAAAAACCCATGTAAGGCTCCTAAAATGTCAAATTATTGAAGTCATATATTTATTCCATTTCATAGATGGTATTTAAACTTCAGTCAGTCATGAAAATTTGGATTCTTACCGTTGTGTGTGGCACTGTTCTGGAAGAGAAATATGAAAGGAGTAAATAAGAAAAATCTCAAGGTGGGAGGGGAAATGAGGAAGAAGCTATGAAAAATGTTTAATGCACTAAGTAAATTAAATCGGGCATTACAAATCCTCTTCTCCCATCAAAATGTATATAAACTTTTCTCAAATTGGTAGATATCCTTGGACTATTTGAATTATACTCCACAGAGATGTAGAGTCCAAGTCTGAGGACTATAAATCAACTGAAAAAGAATCATCCCTTTGGGGCATGAGCTTTGGACTCTGCATGTTTTAACAAGCAGCCCAGGTATTTTTTATGCATACCCAAGTTTGAAAAGCATGGATCTATGTTTTAGAAGCTCCTGTTTCTAGGTAAAATTTTAATTAACTACATGATCAAAGGAGATATTATAAGCAACCCAATTAAAAAATTAGCAGTTACAAGCAGTTACAAGGGTAGTTCATTGGTAAAATTCTCGCCTGCCATGCGAAAGACCCAGGTTCAGTTCCTGGCCCATGCACTTCCAAAAACAAACAAACAAACAAATTAAAAGAAAGAAAAAGCAAACAAACAAAAATTCAACAAATGGTGTTGCAATAATGGGATACTCCCATGGAAAAAGAATTAAATGTGACCCCCGCCATACAGTATACAGAGAAAAAAAAATAGTCAAAAGACCTGAACAGACTTTTCAACCTAAGAAAAAGCACAGATGGTGAATAAACATATGAGAATATGTTCAACATCACAGATCTTTAGGGGATTGCAAATCAGAAACAAAAAGATACCACTTCACACATTAAAATGGCAAAAACCCGAACTACCGATGATACTAAGTGCCGGCAAAAATGTGGAGTCATAGAAACTCTCATTCACTGTTGATGGGAATGCCAAATAGTACAATCACTTTGGGAGGCAGTTTGACGGTTTCTTACAAAGTGAAACACAGGCTTACAACATGATGCAGCAATTGTGCGCCTACATATTTACCCAAAGGAGTTGAAAACTTATGTTCACACAAAAACCTGCACATGCATGTTTATAGCAGCTTTATTCATAATTGTCCAAAACTGAAGCAACCAAGATTCCCTTCCATAAATGAATGGATAAATAAACTTTGGCATTCTCATAAAATGGGATATTATTGAGCAATAGAAAGAAATGGACTATCAAGCCATACACAAATACACACACAAAAAAAAAAAGCCAAAAAAATAAATAAATAACATGGAAGAACTGGAATTGCATATTGCCAAGTGAAAAAAGCCAGTTTGGAAAGGCTACATATTGTATGAATCCAACTATATGAAATTGTGGAAAAGGCAAAAGGGTAGACATAGTAAAAAGACAAGCAGTTGCCACAGGTTCAAGGGGTTTGGGGTTATAAAGATGAAGAGATGGAGCACAGGGCAGTATAGGGCAATATTCTGTAAGATATTGTATTGGTGGATACATGGCATTAACCATTTGTCAAAACCAATAGAACTGTACCAAAAAGTGAGCCCTAATGTAAACTATAGACTTTAGTTAATAATAACATATCAATATTGGTTCATCAATTGTAACGGACATACTATATTAATGCAGGATGCTAGTAGTAGAGGAAACAGACATACCACACTAATGCAGAATGCTAATAATAGCTAGTAATAGATATATGGGAACTCTGTACTTTCTGTGCAATTATTCTGTAAATCGAAAACCAATTGAAAAATAGCTTATTATTTAAAAAACTGAAACGAAATAAAAGATAATTTATAAGCTCTTAACTAACTATTTTTACATATAAAGAATTTCTGGCCATGAGGTTTAACTGCAGAGTTTGGCTCTGTTGAGGAGAATATACAAATCTACTAACTGGGACACAGAAACTTTAGACAATATTCTACTTGACTCTGATCACCTCAAATACAGGAATTATTATTTAAAGACAGAACAAAAGCCCTAAAACTTGCATATTCCTAAGCATAATGTCCCATTTCTTTCCTTTCTGATGAATGAAACTTCCTGGGCTGAAACCCTAAAGCATACCACAAAAATTATTCTGAAAGGTAGCTTAATCAAAACACTTTGATAAGCCATCAAAGCCTGATATTGTCTTTTACTAACATTCAGTAGAACACATTGCTACATACTAGGCACTGATAGCTCAAAAGCCAATTGATGTCGCAGACAGTGCTAAAGTGGTTCATGAATTTGAAATGACAACAGATGCTTTGCAAAGGAAAGCCGGCTGGATTTTGATTGAACATGCTAATTTTCAAAAGAATCACTCCCTAGCTCGATTTTATACAATGCAACCTGTTAAGGCTATTTGGAAATCACAGGGGCTGGTGATAGAATAATATTGAACTCAATTATCCATTATCAGAGGAAGAGATACCAGCATCCCTCTAGTCCCTTTGAAGGTTTATTTGAATACAGACTGCAAGAGGGAAGCAGTGAGATGGATGACTCAGAGGACCAGTGGCTCTGTGCTCTGGGAGCTATCAGGGTGAATAAGTGACAGAATTTGGGGATATATTCCTGCTAATTTGGTTCTGCATTGAGATTAAAGCTTTAATTTCTACCACTTGAGAAAAGAGAGCTAAACAAACAGGCTCTGTCCTTGAGGCAAGATTAAATTGAATCCTTTATCATGGGGATCCATAGAGAACAAGATTAAGAATTTTCATCAGTCAGTTAACTTTAGGAAATATTTAAGTGTAGGATTGCTTGGCAAAGAAACATTTCTTTATACTCAAGTTTCTTTCCGTAGCAGAAACTAAATGTAGAAATTCATGACTCATTCGGTTTATCAACAAATTGCTGGCACTCTTTGACCTCCTTTTGATCTTTGATAAAACCATCAGTGGGAGAATTGTCTTGTGAACCAACAACTGTGATATAAGTGTGAACTCCTAAATATTTTCTCTTGTTGCCTGATACCTCTCTTTTAAATCAAATTCTTTATGGTTCTTCTAGGGAGACAAATTTTGCTTGAGCTTTAGCTATAATCAGGGGTAGAGTTGGAATGAAGGGAATAAGGCACTCCAAGAACAAAACTGAGTGCTAAAAATCAAGATAAAATGTACTTAATGCAATGTTTTAAAAAATCAACATTAAGGCAAAAAAAATCCATGATGAACAAAATATCAACATTTTAACAGAGATAGACTATTGTTGCTGTTTGATTTATGACCCCGTGTTAGTATACAAGGGAAGTAGTTGTTTCCAGTCAGCCCACCATTTCTGGGGCCCCAGAGTTGTTGGGTCATCCTTGCTCCTCCTGAGTCCCGCTTTGGGTAGATTTGTGAAGGCTGGCAATGGCATACAAACAGATTACATGACCCAGGGGTTTATATATAACCATACTGTTTGATTATAGGGCTTTAATTAAAATTTTCCACTTGGTAGGATTGTGCATTTTTCCATTTGCCTCGATATGGCACTCTTCCTGCCTTAATCTATTTAATATACAGACAAGCTATCCCATTAAGCACAGATAAGCTATTTCTTAGCTACATCTCACTATTAAAGATACTTGAAATATCAAAATAATTTTTCTGCTTTTGTTTTTTGAGAGACATAGTCCAGCAGTTGAATTGATTCTTCCTTTTCCTTGCTATTGAATTTGTATTATGTTCTTTGAAATGCGATTAACTATCTTTACATAACTCCAAAATGTGGATTTGGGGTTTTAAACTTAGTAATGTTATATCCTGATTGACTAGCAGTCAAAAAGGTTAGAAAGGACTAAACAATTTCATCCCTACTCTGGGCCAAAAGATCCAGTTTAGGAAGCTGTATGTAAAGGGGCTTAAGACAGATTTACGAGAAACATTTTTGGCTTTTTAAGCTCTTTATAATGGGTAACATAAATGCCGTTTTAGGATGGTGTATATAGACTTCTAACAGCAATAGCAGTAGTGTCTTCTGGTTAATTGGCTACTTAGATAGCAGAGGTCACATATGTTGATCATGATAGCAGACATTTTGGAAATATACCAATGAGCAACATAAGTTTACAAGTAAGAATGAAATAATTGCTAAATGCTTTTCATAGTTTTCTTTCTTAAAAAAAAATAGCAGGAATCTAATCTGAGGGTTGTCATATACTTATTTTTTCTGATTTAAAAATTTAACTTATTTAAAGATTTAACTTATTTCCTATACATTCTCACCAATTCAAGAAAGGTAATCAGTGTTGTATCTCCCTGCATTATCCCTAAAGGTTTTATAATAAAACATATTTAGAATATCCCATCGAATGTAAATGTCTGCGAATGTGTGCTTTTTTGGGAGTAATATACAATGCAATTTGAAAGCCAGTGATATTTTAGATAACACATATCTGAAACCTTTATAGATGACAGAAATTATGAAGATAAGAAAGTTCATTTGAGGATATATCTCTAAGACTTGTTCTTTATCTTTCTCTTCTCTTTTCTTTTCTGTTTTCTTCATCTTCATCTCCTCCCCCTCCTTCTCTCTCTCTTTCTCTCTTTCTACACACACACACACACACACACACACACTCCCTCTTGACTTATTATGGATTGTTTTTAACTGAGACTAACTTAAAACATATACACACATATACACACACACATCAACAAAAAGGAAGTAGTCTGAATGAAAGCAAAAGCATTGGCTGTTAGCTGAAGCCTCAGGTTGCCGTGAGAAGGTATACAGTAGAGTCACAAGCTTTATAATGTAAATATAGGGAATCTCTGTCTTGACATAGTCATATGACTAAAGGCATAATATAGAAATCGGGAACAAGGAAGAAACCTACAATTTAAAGAGGCCCTTTGGGCCATCCCATTGCATTACATCATAAACAGAACTAAGTGCATAAATCTTTTTAAATAGGGTTTGTTTTTCTTTTTCCCCTTGGAGAAGTTTTTTTAGGTAATAAATAGAATGGGGTGGTCTAGTTTATTAAGACTCATGTGAAAAAGCTAGAATTATTTTAAAATTTCTTTGCCAGTATTCCATACCATGCTCTGGGAGGCATTATTACTTTTTTTTCTAAAATTATAGGTGTTGGTTAATATAAAACATAAAAATGCAGGGGGTGTAAGGGTAGTTCAGTGGTAGAATTCTTGCCAACCATGCGGGAGACCCAGGTTTGATTTCTGGTCCATACACTTCCCCCAACTCCAAGAAAAGGAAAACAAGCAAAACAAACAAAAATTCAGCAAATGGTGCTACAATAACGGGATACTCACATGGAAAAAATTATGAAATATGACCCCACCAGACAGTATACAAAAAAAAAATGCATAATTTTGGGAGGAAAATGTAGGTCGAGTCCCACCCCTAACTTCATTAATTAGAAGAGATGGAAGGAAGATAATGACAGACCAGGGATTTCACAATGACTGGCAGTAAAAGTGGAAAAAAGTAACATCAGGAAGTAGGGGAGATTCCATGATGAAAGGGGCTGACAAAACAGATTCTTTAATCCACAAATTTTATGGTACTTTCATATATCTTTATTATTGAAAATGAATAGCATGAACCTATATTAACCCAAAAGAGTATAGATGTGAAACCAGAGGGAGAATTTGCAAATAAGTCTTTTCTAAAAAAGATTGTTATTTTTGTAGCAATGGTATTTGAAAACCTACTTCTGACTAGATATCAAGATTCACATTGCTATTTTGTGAATATCTCCTTAATCTAACCTAGCAAATATGATCTAGAAAGAATAAAAAGAAAGGAACGATGTGTCTGAATTTCTGTCCTTTCCTCTATGCAGGGTAAAGTGAGGCTTTCATTACTTTGGTACAGAAATGTAATTTATGCTTATGATATTAGAGAAAATTGTCTGCCTAACAGTATGAGTAGCTCATTTATTCTCTCTCTCTCTCTCTCTCTCTCTCTCTCTCTCTCTCTCTCTCTCTCTAACACACATGTGCCATCCTCCCTCTCCACCCAGTAATAAAGCAAGAGTAGTTTTAATAGGATTAATTCATTACTTTGATGATCACATCCATTCACTCTTTTCTTCAATCATAAACAATATGCCTGTGCCTACTATGTAGGAGGAAAAGCTGAAGTACTCTCTGAAATATATTGAGTGAAGTATTGGTATTATGTCCAAAGATTTCTTAACCTCTTTGTGAGAAGATGTACTGTGTCTGGGCGTATGTGTATGTGCTATCCTTGTGTATGCAGGTTAATTTATTGTTCTTCAATAACTACTAGTGAATGAACAATCAAGTTTTAAGGCTATGTTTATAGATAATTCAATATATAGACAAATGACCAAAATACATAGAAGACAGTCTCATCCTTAGTCAAATTCTTGAAATTAAGGTTTACACCTTAGATGGTTTCTTATTCATTTAGTAAATATGTATTGAGCCCCTATTGTGTCCTAAGCACTTAGACTTGAGCACGATGATGAAGGCAAATGCACACATACAGACACAGCACATAGTCCCTGTCTTCAATGGGCAAGCTAACATGCTTGATGATTTTTTTTCCCTGAATACAAACAAAAATTAATGTAGTATAAGGCAGCAAGGGTAAGCCAGTCAGATGTTGCAAAGAAGAATGATGGAAGATACTTAGGCATTTTAAGCAGTTACCAAATACTAGAAAATGTACTCAGCAATTGATGGATGGCATTATGAAAAACAAAAAAAAAAATCAACAAAACCTGAAGTTACAGTAAGGACCCTTGATATTACTCATCTATAATCAAATCCCTAACTTGTAATTATTGCATAGTTGTATTTAGTTTTTAGTCATTATTTTAAAATTTATTTTCCAACTGATAAGTTAACATTGAATTAGGAAATATGTCTAGCTCAAGGCATTACATTTAATATACTTTTTCTCTTGTTTTAAACAGAATTTGAACAAACTACCAAAACACCAGACTTTTTGGAACAAACTACCAAACACCAGACTTTTTGCAGAAATGGAAAAACTGATCCTCAAATTCATGTAGAGCTACAAAGGGGCCCAAATAGCTAAAACACTTTTGAAAAGGAACAAGCTTGGAGGACTCATAAAACCTGATTTCAATTGGGATCACAAAGCTACAGTAATCAAAACGATGTAGTACTGGCATAAAGATAGAAAAATGGATCAGAATGAAAGCCTAGAAATAGATCCATACATTCATGACCAACAGATTTTCAATAGGTTGCTATGTACATGAAATGGAGAAAGAATAGTTTCTTTAACAAGTGGCATTGGGAAAATTGGATAGCCATATGCCAAAGAACGAAGTTAGACTGCTACTTCACACCATAAAAAAAATCAATGTAAAATGGATCAAGGAACTACATATAAAAGCTAAAACTATGAAATTTTTACAAGATAACATAGGTGCATGTTTTTATGACCTGGAATTCAGTAATATATTCTTAAACAAAAACCTAAAGTATGAGAAATGAAAGACACGATAGGTAAATTTGATTTCATCAAAATTATAACTTTTGTACATCAAGGGAAATTATGAAGAAAATAAAAAGTGAATTAATCCACAGAATGGGAGAAAATAATTACAAACCATATATTGGATAAGGGTTTTTTTGTTTGTTTTTTTTTGGGGGGGGGGATGAAGTTTTAAAATACAGAATATATAAAGAACTTTGACAATGCAACAACAAAAAGACAAACAACCCAATTTGCCTTGAATAGACATATCTCCAAAGAAAATATTCAAATGGCTGATGAGCACATTGTTGGGGATTGAATAATGTCCCCCACAGAAGGCATGCTCACGTCCCACCCCTGGTCCAGTGTGTGTGAACTCATTTGTAAAGACAGTATAGTTAAGGTATATTTCCAAAAGAAGTTGGAGACAGGGAGGAAGGAAGCCATGGAGAGTATCCAGGCGGTGATCAACAGAACCCAGAAGAGAAAGGAGAAGACAACACCTTATTGACCAGCAGGCAGATACTGATCCCTGGAGGAAGCAAACCTTCTAGCCTCTGAAACTATGAGCCAACAAATTCCTTTTGTTAAGTCAACCCATTGTATATATTTGTTTTAGCAGCTAAAACACACATGAAAATGTGTTCAACATCCATTTGCCATTAAGAAAATACAAATCAAAACCACAATGAAATACCACTTCCTCCTACTCAAGGATGACAGTTACTTAAAAAATAGAAAATAAATGTTGGAGAAGATGATGATAAATTGCAACTTTATTGCATTGTTGGTGGGAATACAAAATGGTGCAGCTACTGTGGAAAGCAATGCAGCAGATCCTCAAAAAGTTAAATATAGAATTATCATATGACCCAACAATTCCACTTCTAGGTATATTTACTCTAAAAAGAGTCAGAACACAGTCTCAAACATACTTCTATATGAATGCTCATAGCAACATTATTCATAATAGCCATACTTGGTTGAACCAAGTATCCATCAACAAATGAATGTAATAACAAATATGGTATATACTCATGGTAGAATAGTATTCACCCACAAGAATGAAGTGATGAGACGGGCTGCAAGAAGAACCTTGAAAATATTATGCTCAGTGAAATAAGTAAGGCACATAAGGGCAAATATTGTATGATATAATTTATAATAGATTAAACTAGTAAATAGATTAGAGATTACCAGGGAAAGGGGGAGAGGCAAAGGGAAGTACTTGGGAAAAATAATTTTAAAATAAAATAAATTTTTTAAAAAAGAAGAAAAAGTACTCAAGCCCATTATCTTTCCTCCCTCATAATCTCAAATTCTAGAGTGGCAGGGTTGAGGGGAGTTATCCCCCAAAAAAGTAATATAAATACCTATAATTTGGGTTCACAATGCACAGCCACATAAAACTGTATTTAGCCAAGCAGTTTAGAGACAGGGTTATCTCAAGAGCAATTGCATTTGGAAATAGATTTCTTGGCTTTTTCCAGTGACAGAGAGAAACATTTGAGGCCTGAGTTCATGCTGAGTGGTTTCCAATTAACCCATTTCAAAAAATGAATGTTTTTCCCTTCTTCATACTAGAGCTGAGCCATTCATGCCACATTTGCGTTTCACAAGCTCCCTTTTATTTCAGCCCCTTTATAGGCATCTTCCGTTAATTTTCAAATATGTCTACATGTGTCATGTATGCCCCACACATATTGTAAAGCCAATTGATAATTGTTAATAAATAAATTCAGAAGTTATGAAATACAAATTATAAAATTAAGTCAGTTAAACAAAATGAACAGAAAGATATCAAACGAGAAATATTTTTAACAGACGTTGCAAAGTGTTGAACTTTCACCTGTAAATTGTTCTTGTAACAATAAAATAAACACCAACATCCATTTGAAAAATAAACAAAGGATGTGAGTAGACAATTCTCGGACAAGGAAAATCATGTTTATTCTCAATAACAATAAGTACATACATTTTAAAAAGAACCAGAAACATATATTATGCTGCCTTTATGTTAAAAACAAGCTCGAATTCCTATATAAAACCACAATGACTCATTTCTTGCTTGTGCTGCATGTCATTTATAGTCTAGTTAAGGCTCTGCTCGGGACTGTCTGTTCCTTCTGACCAGACTTATGGTGGCACAGAAATGATCAACTTTGCTAGTCACAGCAAAAAGAAAAACAGAGATGTCTTGTAGGGCCCTACCTAGCTATTGATGGTCTAGCTCAGAGATGACACGTTTCCTTGACTCAACCCTCATTGGACATAACTGGTCAAAAGGCCTCAGCCAACCACAGGCTTCCATGATTAGTTTGAAGTCTAAGAGTAGCAAATATTTGATGAACTGCAATAATGATTACTGCACACCCTACCCCACCCCTTCACCTTCTTGGATTTATTTTTCTCCACGCCATGGTGCCATGTTTAAGTTATGATATCAGTACTTAATTTATCCTACTCATGACTTGTTAGTATTCCCCCAACTCTCTTCTTCATTCAAAAGGTAAAATCCATGAAGTCTTGAAGACAAAAACATTGTTTCTTCTTATTTACCTCTGTATCCCCAACACCTAGAACAATTTCTGGTACATAGTAGTTGCTCACTAAAGAATTCTCAGAAGAATAAATAGCACATTTTATCTAATCTTTTAAGTTCACTTTTTAAAAAAGTTTAATCATTATCCCAAATTTTAGTAAGAGTATTAAATGTCTGTATATACTGCTAAGGAGTCAGTAATTCGGGTTCACATTTTCTGGAAATCAATTTGGCAGTATGCTAAAAGAGTCTTAAAGAGTACAGACACTTTGTTTAAGTGATTCATCTTATGGGAATCTATCCTAAAGTCATGTTCATAAATGTGAGCAATTATTTTGGAAAAAAAATGTTCATTTTAAGACTATTTAAAATAGTAAAGATTTTAAAACAATCTAACTATCCAATAATAGCATTATGTTAAATATATTCTGTACATCTATTCAAATATTTATCATTCCATCATTGGAAATTAATGGTATGATGAAAATGCAATTCAATATAGAGAGAGCATAAGTTACTATGTCAAATATACACATTAGCTAAAGACAAAAGTTGAGGGAGAAATTTCCCAACCAGACGGCAGAACAAGTTTATGTGCCCACTTTACCTTCATATTGAAAATGCCTACAGTTGGCTGATAAATTAGTAAATCTATAATAGCAATGGAAAAATTAGGAAACCTAACAGTATTAAGCTACAAATTTTGAGCACACCTAAGGAGGAAAAGCAAACCTATCTGAATAGCAAAGAGAGAAGCATAGCCCACAATATGCAGAGGCAAGCTGAGTAAAACAATGGAAGTCGAGCTGAGATCCTCAAAGAAGTCTTATAGAGAGCAAGCACAACCTGGGATCCTGTCTGCATGATTAGAGGATAAATGTAAACTTGCTTCTCCCCCTTTTCCTTCTGGTTATTAAGCAATTAAAAACAAATTGATTTGATCACAGACTGCAACAGTGCCTGCCAAAAAAAGACAAGTTCTTTGACCTGGAGTAGAATCAACACCCTTCTCCTTTTAGCTCTTTGACAGGGCCACCAATCTCTGAAGTTGCTCTAGGCATGTGATATTGCTTTGGCAGTACTGTTTTGGTCAGGGCATAGTGGGGAGGGAGTTGCAGAGACCACCTTTACTAAGTATTGTGGTCTTTTGTATCATAGTGACTCTCATCCAATAAATATACTAAGTTAATTTAGTCTCGCCATAAATTGTTGTACTTGAGAAATAACCAAATAACCGTAGGATAGGTTTACAGTCCTACTGGACCCATTATGATATGGACTTGGGCCAAATCTACCTCTGTCACCTGACTTTCATGAGCCCCACTTTGACGTGGGTGCCACAGTGGCATTTTTGCAGTTCAGGGCTGGTATCTAGTATCTCCCCCAAAAGTCTGGACATTTTTCATATCCCTTGTGAACAATTACCCTGGAAAATTCTTGCAAGTCCCTTTAGTGAAGTACTGGAGGAAGATTTACTTACGGCCGTGTTTCAGGGACTTTCCTGAAAAGAGTCTGGTCTCTATGTCAGTCAAGAGGCTCTGAGAACTAGATGAGAGACAGTTAATCCCTATTACAGTTACTAGATTCAAGTTTGTGTCCAGAAGACCTAGAATTTTACAACTTATATTATATCAAGCAGAACCTTGATGATGGCCTGTTACATTCCAAAGAAACCCGTGATGAATTTGCTACCACAACAAATGCTGGGGACGAGAGCACTCTGATGACCACATTGTCCCTGTAGGTCATGGGAGTTGAACTGCCTTCTCTCTGATGGGTTTATCTGCCACCTGACCTCTACCACCTTGTGTTTCAATGTTCTGGAAAAACATGAGAACCTAATTTCTCAGTGGCACTTCCCACTGCCATCATCATAGGGCAACTGTGGGCAAACAGCAGAGAGTTTTTCAAGGACACTGTGCTCTCCTAACCAAAGTGGTTCTTAGGCCATGGTAAGGAGTGTGTCCTCTGGCCCCCTCTGGGGAGTGGGAGTGCCTGAGCAGTTTGAATATGCTAGAGCTATTGCAAAAGAGCCTTCAGAACCTTTCCTAGTTGCTACTACTAAATCCAAATATTAACACCATGCCCAGGTACTTGACACAATATTTTAAATCCCTATGTGTGAGTACACTGATATTGTTCAATTCAGCCTGATCCAATCTTATCTTTCACCCATCGCAGTCTAACTGCATTGAAATCCATTTGCATATATGTATCTCAGACTTCTGCCAATAAAAATTGGCAAAACTTTTGCAATGCCTTTGAAACATAAGTCTCTTCTCTCCATGCGGGCATATCTAGGTAATTTTGTGATCCAACCCACTCTATGGATGGGAGGCAATAAGTTATCCTCTTGGAAGTAATGCTCCAAGGGAGTCATCAAAAGTTTTCATCAAAGGAAGACTGATTCTGTCAGGAGATGAGGAGGAGCTTTTCCCACATGCAAGATCATTTCAGGGATATTTTAAATCTTTTATTAAAATAAGAGTTCAACATTATGCTGAGTGAGACCAGCCAAAAACTAAAGGACAAATACTGTATGGTCTCACTGATATGAACTGACATTACTGAATAAACTTGGAATATGTTGTTGGTAACAGAGATCATCAGGAGATAGAAATAGGGTAAGATATTGGGTAATTGGATCTGAAGGGATGCAGACTGTGCAACAGGACTGGATACAAAAACTCAGAAATGGACAGCACAATACTACCTAACTGTAATGTAATTATGTTAAAATACTGAATGAAGCTGCATGTGAGAATGATAGAAGGAGGAGGGCTGGGGACATAAATGAAATCAGAAAGAAAGATAGATGTTAAAGATCGAGATGGTATAATCCAGA